>JAJJMB010014022.1:8393644-8474526 GCA_023531105.1 Papaver atlanticum
GATATCAAGTCCCAAGTGAGGGATCTTTGTAAGAGCTAAAGGTAAGGCACGTGGAGAATGATAATCACCCCCAAACTTAGAGTTTTGGGTGTCTCTGGATAGACTAGCTATAATTTCCCTAATTTCTAGATCATCAGAATCCTGAAAATAGTCAATTGCTTCTTCTAGGTTATACTCAGGTGATGTATCCTCACTCAAATTTAAAAGCTCTACTAGTTCATCTTCTTTGTCTAAGACTATTGTTTCTAAGTCGCTAGACTCTAAAACAGCATTTTCAGAATAAACACATTCCTCTAAACCACTATCGGCTTCGTAATCAAAAGGAAAAACTACATCGTCTAAACCGGGTAAAGACAAGACACCTCTTCTAGAATACATGGCACAGTTTGGATAAGTTAGCCTAGATAAAGAGTGGTCAGGATTTGTGCAGGGAAAATATAAATCTACGATTGTGGTTTGTTCAACTTAAATGTTGTTATTATTAGTGTTTTATTTATTGGTGTCTCATTAATTGTTTATGATGAATGATTTATTAAATTTTCATTTCCCTTAATTAGTCTAATAAATACATAATTTCATTCATAAACAAATTAGTGTTTTATTAATTGTTGTCTCATTAATTGCTCATGATGAATGATTTATTAAACTTTCATTTCCCTTAATTAATCTAATAAATACATAATTTTATTAATAAATAATTTTACAGAAAAAGTATATCAATAAAAACTATCACAGGTTCTTTATCATAAGTGGCGGTTGTGATTGAGGATTAGAATTGCATCTGACGCCCAAAATTTACTTATCATATCACTAATGTCTCATTATTTTTTTACAATAAATATTTTATTATGTCATAATAATAAATAAATTACTCTATTAATAATTATATAAATATATTTGGGTGAGAGTCACAGATCAGTGGTGGTGGAAGCTGTTTCAGTAGCAAAAGTGATGGTGGTAACTGTTGGTGAACATCGGTGGCTGGTGAAAAATAAAATGCACTCAAGTCCTTCAACCATAATAGCAGGTATTTGACTAATCTTTTTCTGTTTCTCCAAATCGAGTTAGTTGCATAATCTTAAATCACTATCACTTTTTTTCTTGCTCTCAAGTCATTTTTACTTACTTTTGTGGATAAGTGACAATGATATCATGGTTTAAAAACAGTACTATTAAAAATAGAACATATATTTCTTTTGCACAAATGTTTACTACTATAAGATAGTACAAAGATGATATTTGAAAAAGTGGGGGTACAACAACCTCTCCCAATAATTCGCTTAGCAATCTGTATGGACTAACTCCAATATACTTTTAAGAGAATCAACTAGACAGTCAGACTCAAGCTTAATAAAAAGTATATCAAAGAGTTATATCTCAATTTCTCGATTCAATTCTTACTCAAGCAAATAGAAATCTGTGAGTCTAATTGAATACAAGAGAAATTAACTTGAACGGTACCAAAGACCAATGTTCAAGTATCAATCAATTTCAATTAACAACCAAAGGTCGGATTTCCCAATTGATTGATTCAACGCACAACCTGTGATATTTCAATTATATAACAAAATATAATGCGGAAAAGAAATAACACAAACACTAGAAGTTTTGTTAACGAGGAAACCGCAAATACAGAAAACCCCCGGGACCTAGTCCAAATTGAACACACACTGTATTAAGCCGTTAAAGACACTAGCCTACTACAAACTAACTTCGGTCTGGACTGTAGTTGAACCCCAATCAATCTCACACTGATCCAAGGTACAGTTGCGCTCCTTACGTCTCTGATCCTAGCAGGATACTACGCACTTGATTCCCTTAGCTGATCTCACCCACAACTAAGAGTTTTTACGACCCAAAGTCGAAGACTTTAATAAACAAATTTGTCTCACACAGAAAAGTCTATAGGATTGAATAAATTTGTCTCCCACAGAAATACCCAAGAGTTTTTATTCCGTATTTTGATAAATCAAGGTGAACAGGAACCAATCGATAACCCGAACTTATATTCCCGAAGAACAGCCTAGAATTATCAATCACCTCACAATAATCTAAATCGTATGATGGAGAAAATAGATATTGTGGAATCACAAACGATGAGACGAAGATGTTTGTGATTTCTTTTATCTTGCCTATCGGAGAAATTAATCTCGAGTCAATTATTTCAATTGTACTAAATACGATAGAATCAGCAAGATCAGATCACGCAACTGCAAAGAAAATAGTTGGGTATGGCTTCACAATCCCAATAAAGTCTTCAAGTCGTTAACCTACAGGGTCTCGGTAGAAACCTAAGGTTAAAGGAGAATCGACCCTAGCTTATACAACTAGTATCACACAGGAGGTGTGGGGATTACCTTTCCCAGTTGCTAGAGTTCTCCTTTATATAGTCTCCAAATCAGGGTTTGCAATCTAAGTTACCTTGGTAACAAAGCATTCAAGATAATATCTTTCAACCGTTAGATAGAATCTAATCAGGTTTTCACCGTTAGATGAAAACCTGATTAGATTCAAGATAATATCTTTCAACCGTTAGATAGAACTTAGCTTGTTATACACAAATGAAATATGCGTCATTTAGGTTTGTGTAACCGTACCTAAACGTGTACAAGTCGTTGGTTCAACAGTAGTTAACCAAATGGTTAGCCATATGAGCACTTTCATATCAACCTTATTTATCTTCACCATAACTAGTTCAAATGACTCAAATGAACTGGTTCAAGAGTTGTTCAATTGCTTAGATCTCATAGAAGTATACAAGACACAATCGAAGCAAAATTGGTTTTGATTCACTCGAATTGATTCATGAACTTTATAGCCATGGTTTGCAAATATGCATTCCTTAGTTTATATAAATTTAAGTCCACGAATAAACCAATTTTAGAAAGTAACACACTTAAGTATGCGTACTTAAGTTACCGGATTTAAGTTTGTTTTAGTTTCCAAACTCAGCAGAAATTCACGGACGTGAACTTTCCGCCAGTATGCGTACGGGTACGCATACTTAGGTAACCGGATTGAGTTGGTTTTGATTTCCAAACTCAGCAGAAATTCACGGACGTGAACTTCCACCAGTATGCGTACGGGTACGCATACTTACCCAGTCTCCATCAACCATTTAGTACACACACAAGTATGCATACATTTGGTTCCCGGTTTTGGACTTATACACTAATGCGCGAACACATTATATGCTTATATACAAAGATGGTTACATGTTCTAAACTCTTTATTTCAATCATTGAAACATTCTTAGAGGATGTTAAATAGAGGTTATTCACACACTATTTTTCATCAAAGCAATTTTCAAGATATTGAAATAATCAACATGACTTTCGTCACTTGTAAAGATGAACTTGGCCAAAGTGAAAGCTTACCAACACATATTTCGAGAGCGAGATAAACTCGACTTGAAATAACAAATGTGTATAATCGAAGTCTATATAGCAATACGACTTTTGTCTCAAGATAGGAGATAGAGTAGATAGACTTTTTGAGTGATAGATAAGTTCAAGTCTCCACATACCTTTTAGTCGATGAAGTTTCACCAGTTCCTTGAGTAGTTCTTCGTCTTTGTATGATGAACGCCGTGGAGTCTAGAGCTCAACTACACTTTCTATCCTAGTCTGAGACTTAGCTATACGTAGACTAGAAATCAAGACTTATAGTTTTGGCAACTAAACTTGACAATAAGCTTGAGATAGCAACGCTTGCGAGTTCGACCGAGCAGTGCTCTACAATTTTTTCATCGAGACTGTTTTCCTACCTTATTAAGAGGTTTTCTTGGGAATGCTTATATGTTTTTAAATTTTGAGGTAACAGATGCAAAAATAATGCCAATTGATGAGTCTAATATTATAGTCAGCAAAATTTAAGAGCTAACAAAATTTGATTGTATGCATTATTGCATCTAAGAGATTTCATAAGGCATTTCACAAAAAAATATTCCTTACTAAATGTTTTAATATCATTTTTATTCAATGATGGATAACTGAGTCTATTGTTATCAGGTTAAGTGGTTAACCATTTGACTGACTAGCTAAACATGGTTTCATCATTTTTATGCAGCGAATAACCACACATTCGGAAGGTCAATATCGTAGAATGTGTATGTGTTTTGAGGTACTAGAGATTTTATTGTGTTATTGAATTCGTAAGAACATCGAATGTGATATTTATTGTTGAGTCTATACTGGATTTTAATCTTTTTGGACTACTCTTAAAGGGAAAAAAGTCAATAAAGATCCTGACATTTTTAAGGCCTAGCCAACTATCCAGGACGAATGAACTCAGATGACGTAATTTTTTGATAACTAACATAGTTCAATGTTTTGGTTTTGTATGATCACTAAAATAAGTGATTCAGAAGTGTAATATCATTTCAAATGACCCATAAAATACCTTTGTAAACTATAAAACACTATAACTTTTTTTTTTTTTTTTGAAAGAGAGTGTGAAAATTAATTATGATAAATTCGTGGCTTGAGGATACAATTCTAACGTAATTTGGAAGATGTGAAAGTTTCAAACATACTATAAATAAATCATATATGGGTACATGAGAAATGATTTGTAGACTGAAGACAAAAAATATCAATCAATTACTTCTTCACTTTTAATAAGGAGGGTAACACGACAAGTAATAAGTATTAAATCTAATATCCAAACGCCGAAAAAATGCATATCAAATAAAAATTATGCCCGTGCCACTAAGGCACGGGTTAAGCCCTAGTTGTCAAATATATGAGAGTGAACGGCTAGGATTAACTGATGAGGAGTAATCCAATGGTTAAGGTATTTTTAGGCGGGTGAGCGGGTTGGATCGGGTGAGGGAAGCTGCGACCCATAGTCGACCCAACATACGGTGGGTTTTGATGCTGTGACCCATAGTCGACCCACTCCTAGGTGGGTTGGGTCGGGTGCGGGTAATTTCAGGTGGGTGTGGGTTGGTTGGCGGGTTGGGTCGGGTTTGTGCAGCCCTAGAGACTATAATATTGCCATTACATATTTATGCTCTGAAGAGGTTACATAATCAGTCAGAGATCATTGTAACAAGAGCTTTTATTTCTAAGTTATAAAATATGAATTTCATATTTTTATCTGAAGTCAGACCAGAGATATACAAAATTATGGTTTTACAATTTTGTCTCTCGTAAAAAATCCACTATCAACAATGATATAATTCCCGTATATCTAATTTTTATTTTATTTTTTTAGATCCACACTTAGTTGATACAACTTGGCCTCTTTGATATGGCTAATGATATGGGTACTAATTTGCTTGAGGATGTAAAAAAGTTCAGATAAGAAAAACATCTATTGGTATGGAATTGGTACCTTGATGGTGATGTTGGTCTTTCATCTCTTTCTTTGGAAGATTTATTAGCTATGCACGCGAGATGCCGGATATCCCTAAGCCTTCAAAACCATTTTTTTTTAGTAGTGTTTAGTTTGATCTACCATCGAATATCTTAATTTACCTCGTTCTTAGTTTAATAAAGTATTTTTGGTTTTCACCCTAGAACGATGACACCGTTTTCCCCCTCTTGTCGACGATCCGAGAATGCTTTGGGAGATGAGTAGGTTTCATTATTCATATGTATTCCATGCATAGACAACTTCGAATTCTCGCTCTAGCTGGTGAGAAAATTTCATGACACCTAAAGCCAACATTTACCAACTTGGCTACTTGTACTTTGTTGAAATCATATGAACACAATTCGTAGATATTTAACATAATTTCTATAGTACATGTCTTGAATTGATTACACTTTTATAATAAAAAGAAGCCTATTATTGGGGCGTCACATTCCAATAGAGGCTTCACTTGGATTCCTAATGACTAAAAAGTTAGTTATGGAATGTCTTGATGCAATAGTAAATGTCTAAGTTACCATCCATCTAAATTAAAAACCTAAAAACTAAAATCAAAACCTAATTCTAATTCAAAAATCTAATCCTTTTCTTCTTCTAGACTTTCAAAAATCAACCTTGAATCCTTCCCTATTTTCTCTGTTTCTCTCTTTCATCAACTCGAAAAACTAACAATCATTGGTTGAAATCTCCATTAAACATGCGAAAAAAACAAATTGATAAAAGTTATCGTAATCAACAAACCAAATACGTGTGAAATGGGTAGATTGATTGAAATCAGTAGAAGAAAAAAAGTTTGCAGAACCATTTACGGTTAGGTATTCTTAATTTCCTAACCGTAAACTTATTCTCTGAAGCTGTTACGGTTAGGAAACTAACAATCCTAACTGTAAATTAAAAAATAATATTGTATGTGTTATTACGGTTAGGTTTCTAACCGTAAACCTATTTACGGTTGGGTTCGACTCTCGTAAAACCTAACTGTAAACCTAATTGTAAACGGAGGAAAATTAGGAAAAACCCAACTTGAGCAAAAACCAGTTACGGTTGGGTTAATAAAGGAAACCAACCGTAAGTTTCCTTATGGCCATGTGTGGTTGTTACATTACAACCGTAAAATACTGAATTAGTCAGTTTCAAGCATTAAGATTAAAACATGTGACAAAATATTGCATTAAGATTTGAGATTAAAACACGTGACAAAATATTTAATGTGGTTAGCGTTTTTAAGTAAATGTGGTTAACGTTTTTAAGTAATTAAAGATTTTATTTAGTAACTAAAGATTTTGGTTAGTTTATTAAGGAAAAACCAAAGATTTCATGAACTGAAAACAAGTATCTGTGTGATTTATTGTTGCTAAAAAATCTCAAGAAATTCCGTTGGTTATGAATTTATAGTGTCTAATTACTTCCCCTATTTATTGACATAGGACTAAAATAGTTTCACATTGATTTTTTCTTCCTAAAAAATCTTAACAAATACTTATTCTCCCAAAACATTAGAAAACTAACTTAAAATCAGTAGTTTAATTTACGGTTGGTAACTAACAACCAAATCCGACCGTAAGCAAATCTACGGTCGTGTTGTTTTTCCACCCAACCGTAACCATTTTTTTAGTTTGTTTTTGGTTTACGGTTAGGAGTTTATTGTTATCTAATCGTAAGTTTATCTTTACGGCTAGCAAAAAGAAGAACCCATCCGTAAAACAGTCTAAAAAGCTAAAAAATATCAATTTGGAGTTTTTTCTTCTTCTCTGTTTTCCTTCCCTACAAAAACTGATAACACTAATTGTAAATTTTTTAATCTCTAAATATAAATCGTGATCTAATCTAATTATTAATATTAAATTAGTTAACCTAGTTAAATAATCAACACTAATTAAATAAGGATTGTTTAGCCATTATGAAAACATATTAAATAAGGGGTTTTTGAAATTACTAGTGGGTGACCCATTTTTATCCTATTAGTGAAGCCCCACTATTGAAATGTGACACCCAATAATAGGCTTCAATAAAAATTACACTCCTATATTTCCAGGCTGTTTTATTGGAGTACCTGAATCAAAGCCAGTCCAACAGACCACCACCATTCACGTGACACCCATAGTGAATACACTTGAACTGGATTCCTATCATGCACCTACATTTTTCATTATTATTCTATTCCAAGAATTAAGGGATTTTAAAAAAAAGTAATAAAGTGAAAAAGAGACCGAATTTAGTCAGAGATCTACTACTACTACTAGTCCTGCAATCTGCATGCAACCATGTTCGCAATTGTATGATTTGCTAATGCTGAACCCAATGGGGATCAATTTCTATGTCTCTTTGCCGTTTTATGCCAGCCAAGAATGTGCAAACACCGTGTGGACCTCGTGCATATGACACCCAATTACTACATCTATATGTATTAATAAAAGTACAAAACCTATGAACTGTACTTGAAGAATAAAGCAACAAAAAGAGCGTGACTGAAAGCAAGTAGATTTAATTTGGTGGGTACATTGATTTTAGCTAGCTACATTTCATGAACTGGATTTCTTATAAAGGCACCGGCCTTATTTAAATTGTAGGATTTCGGGATGTCGGTTCCCTAAACTGGGATTCTATGTCCCTGTAGTTTTCATGAATGGTAAATCTACTAACGGCTTATACAATTAAGATATAGCCAAAAAAACGACCTGGTTCGCAACTCAGCGTTAATTTGTTTAGGCGTGTTGGTTTGTTTTGGAGGTATCATGCGTGTCAATTGTATTAAGCCCAAAATGCACAAAATTCTAAAATGCAAGACAGTTGCACAGAGTTAGTTGACAGTTGACGTGGAAGATACAATACCTTATTCTAAATGGATAAAGAAAATGTATAAATGATATGTAAAGAAAATTAAATATATTTGTTCTCGATAGAGAGAGATCTAAGAGTATCATTCACAACCATGTGAATTCAAGATCATGTAAGAGAGTAGTGCGAGTGCGAGAGATTGTGTATCTAAGATGATGAGATATGCTGGGAAGATGATGATCGTATTGATGAAAAATAGTATAGGTGGCAGCTTCTCGTCTATTGCAACCCCTAAATCTGGATAACATCATAATACGTACTCTCTCAATAGTAGGGAGGATGTGGTAGGGTTTTTAGACAGATTGGCCAACTGCCACAAACTTGACCCTACCAACCCACACTTTTCCTTCCCCAACTCATCTATGTCCCAATGACTTAACATGGTCATCCCCCTCCTATATTAAATCTCATTTTGATACCCACTCTTCTACAAAAGAAACAACAAAATCTGATAAGAGCTAGAGATAGATAGATAGATAGATAGATAGTTCAGTATCTGCAACAGACTGTGCGGGAAAATCTCATTTCAGTCTGCTTTTGAAGTTCAGGTAGAATTGAAGTTTCTTTTTGAAGCTAGCTAATGGAGGTTGCTATGGAAATTGAAGACGATTTGTTTTTCGCCGACTTGAGTAAAGAAATTGCGCTGTTAATCATGGATGATGACGATGATCATCCCGTGGTTCGTTGTCCTAAATCTGTTTCTATTCAACAGGTATTTCGTTGAGAAATCTCTAATCTCTTATTGTTCTGTCTCTATATCTAAACTTGTGCATTTCTTTTTGGTATTCTTAGTCACGCTTTTATGATAAGCGTTGCATTTAAGTATTTGTCACGCTCTTTTATAAGCATAAGCTTCTAAATATCATTATTGCACTTAGTATTATCATAAAGGATATAGACTAGTATTCATCTTAATTCTGTGTTATTATTCATAATCGTTTGTTAATTAAATCGGTTTATGTTCTTGATTAGGTTTTTTCGCATCGTCCGGCAGTACCGTCGCAGTTGTTATACGAACACACTCGAGAAGTTAAAGGAACAGGAGTGTTCATCCCCCGTTCCTTACCAAGAAGGAAGAATAGATCTCAAGGAAGATCATACAACAACCCAAAGTCACACAAACAACAAGATAGATTACGAGGGGTTTCTAATAATGTTACTAATTACAGTGATAATAATAATAATATTAACGATCCATCTTGTATCAACTGTTACACCTCTAAGAGGTATTAAAACATTAGATTTGGATCCAAGTACTACTAATTAATTTGTTCAATTATTATTATTATTTATTTAATAATTAAGATCCTCTTAACTTGGATTACTATTTCTAGAGTTTATTGATTGATAAGTTGTGGAGATTATGTACATGCATGAAAGAAGATTATTTACTACTATTATTAATTAATTAATTAATTTGTAATAATAGAGGTTTAATGGGGAATGATGTAGTCACCGAAGGTTTGTACGCTTTCTCTTATAAATCAAAGTACATTATCGAAGTTGATTGGGAATGAATGTTTTTTTTGGTATGTCAATTTCACTTCAGTTTTCTCCATTTTTACTTTTTTAAGGTCATTTTTCTTTGGGACGAGTCGAAATTGATGTAACAAAGCCCAAAATAATAAAATAAAATTAGATAATTCACATACAAGCAATCGATAAAATGAAAATTGTAAATGGGTTTTTATGTGAAAATAAATATATACATAGAAGTTTTTGGAGTCGGTAAGTAAATTTCACCATATTTGGAAACACATTTTTATTTGTCTCACCATGCTTGGAAATACATTTTTATTTTTGGAGAACTGGATAGCGAGATACCCTATGAATTATGAATGTAACTCGATCTTTGAAGACGGTGGTAATGTATCCGATTTCAAATCGATATTTTTAATGTAATTTAGGGTTTTTTAAAGAAAAAAAAGAAGCTAGCGACGGGTACCTAGTTATTTTTCCAAATGTACCTATTACAAGATTGTTTTATTGGGGTTTAAATTTCAAAAAGTATATTCTAAATATGTCCTTTAAAATGAAATGGAAATAATGATATAAGGTTCATAGCAAGACAAAATATACTGTCATTTTTGCGTATTAGTTCATATGTATTACATAATGAAGATCGACAGATTGTTGGCCAAGATTGTACAACATCATTGTCAATCAATCAAGATCATAAAAGTCTTGATGGTAACCTACTTGAAAAAACACAAAGCAGTCTACCTAAGCTCTTTATTTTGTCGTAATCCCCCCTTAATTTGATTTCGGTTTGGTGTAAGTAAGCTAATTAACTGTTTTTTTTCTTCATTTAAAGAAAAATAAAAAAAATTGAAGAAATAAACTGGTATTTGGATAGGAACTAGAATAGTTTAGAGCAATTTTTGTTGAGGGGTTGGGGTGAAACTGAAGCTTTTCGTACATCCACAAATATATTTCTTGGTGACAACTTGTTACTTGCAAGTTGCTAAAGATAAGATAGAAGAATAAGATTGAGAGTGAAAGAATATTGCTTTCATCATTTATATTTTCTTGTAGAATCAGAATCTCTCATTGAAATTATTGAGGAGGTATCTCAATTGTTTTGTGTTGTTCGATTAAGATTTGACACTTTGATTAAGTTAATTGCAAAGTCCAAACTGAAAGTTAAGTATGCCAATAATCCAAAAGTGGCTATGTGGTTAGATATTGGATATAAGTGGCGTTTACCTAATTAATACAAGTGGGTACATGGAATTGCACTACCTTGCAATTGCTTATAGTAGTAATTGTTTTCTAGACAAATATCTATGGAAATAGTTGGATCCCATGATGTATAAGTTGGTAGACCTATCATCCGCTAATTATTGCTTCTTGTGTGTTAGTCATAATTTCATTTTCGACTAGTTGTACTATTTACACCCAAAGCTGTCCTACAAGAGATAAGATTGTCTTTGGCGGAAGATCGACTCTAGGGAGGAAGTCATTCAAAGTATCAAGTCCATGAAATTTTTATGGTGTTCCAATCCAGTGTCTCCCCTGTTTATTTTTTATCTATGGCTTTTTTTCTTATCAATTGTATTTTCTTTTCTTATCAGTTGTATTTTCTTTTCGATTTGATCGATAAAGAATTAGTGCTGGCGAAAGAATTGGTGTTGACAAATTTCGAACTCAGGTCACTGATATTATCACCGAATAACTTTACTACTATATCAGCTGTATTTATTAGGTTTGAGTTTTTTTTCTCTATGAATTTTTACTATTGATCGATGAAAACAAAGGGGAAAAAAAGCATAAAGAAGAATGAGAAGATTCATAGGTAGTCAAAAGACATGAGATATGGGGTATATTTGAGCCGAGATTTTGAACTCCAGTGATTGTGGGTTGAGAGTTGAGACCCACTTGGTAATGCAAGATTGTGGTATATAATGGGGATATTGTGGGCACCCATTATTTGTTCTCTAAATCTTGAACATGCACTAATCAGAAGTTTGTTTCATAAAGTTGGGACCAAAATTACGTTGCACCCTTTAAAAATTGTAAATTGAAATTCTCCCAGCCTGTATCTTCTTCATCTCCATACTCCATGATCGTTCATATTCTATTTTCGGTTTGAAGGTTTAAAATATCAAAGCCAGTAATGTTAGATCGTCTCTAACGTGAGTTGATTGATTCTGGATTCAAATCCAAAAAGTCAGGGGTATTATGCAAACTTGACATCCAAGAGGCTTTTGATAATATAAGTTGACGTACTATAAGCAATGTGCTAAAATGTTCAGGTTTTGAAGATAGATGGATTAGATGGATGCATTGGTGTGTATCTTCTGCTCAACACTCGATGCTAGTAAATGGAAGTTCAACTGCAAGATTTAAACCACAAAAAGGGATGAGATAGGGAAACCCTCTTTCACCTTTCTTATTCATTTTAGTTGTAGAAATCTTTACAAAACTAATGAACAATGCAGTGTAGCTCAATATGATTTCAGGATTTACTATAAACTCAACTCGGAATATACACTTGCAATATACCGATGACACTCAAGTTATTCTTAAATGGCAATGAAGAGGAAGCGGACAATCTGGTCATAATTCTGCAAATATCTGAAGCCATCACTAGATTGAAAGTAAATTTCAATAAAATTTCATTAAAATAAGTATAGGAGCTGGAGATAAAATTGAAGCAATTGCAGCAATTCTTAATTTCAAGATAGAGCAGCTGCCTCTGAAATATCTTGGAATGTCAGTTGGAGCACAGTCCAGAAATTCTGCAATTTGGGACACAATGATTGAAAAGTTTCAAAAGAAGTTAGCTCCATGAAAGAGGAAATTCTTCACGAAAGTAGGAATATTATTGTTGATCAAAACAACTCTTTCAAGTCTATTATATGGAAATCTTCCAGATGTCAGCTTTGGCAGAAAAGAAACTGAATCAAATTATGAGGAACTTTTTGTGTTGTTTAACAGCAGAAAACAAAGAATCAATTGGATGGCTTGGGAAAAAGCTTGTAAACCAAAGAAACTTGGTGGTTTAGGCATCAGAAACCTAAAACTTATCAATAAAGAATTGATGGCAAAGTGGTCACGGAGGTTTGCCAAAAAAATAATGAAGAAGAATAATTTAAGAAAGATGCAGACACATGCTAATGCATTATGGGTGAAGGATTCTAACACAAGGCAGAGGAATGTGGAACGACATTCAAAAACAGAAACAGATAGTGGAACAACTGAAAATCACTCAACTCAATAAAAGAGATGCAATCATCTTCTGGTGGAACAAATGGACTGTAAAAAGCGGGGGTCTAATAACCACACTCAATATTTCGTTTAGGCAATCTGTATGGAAAAACTCCAATATAATTCCAAGAGAATCAACTAGACAGTCAAACTCAATCAATGGAAATATATCCAAGAGTTGTATCTCTGTTTCTCAATGTAATCAGCAAATCAAACAGATAGAATCCGTGAGCCTGATTATTATGAGAAACAACTTGAACGGCACCAAAGACCAATGTTCAAGTGTCAATCAATTTATATCAACAACCAAAGGTTGGATTATCTAATTGATTGAACTACGCACAACCTGTGATATTTCAATTATATAGAAAATATAATGCGGAAAAGAAATAACAAGGACACTAGAAATTTTGTTAACGAGGAAACCGCAAATACAGAAAACCCCCGGGACTTAGTCCAGATTTGAACACCACACTGTATTAAGCCACTACAGACACTAGCCTACTCCAAGTTAACTTCGGACTGGAATGTAGTTGAGCCCTAACCAATCTCACACTGATCAAGGTAAAGTCGCGTTCCTTAAGCCTCTGAATCCCAGCAGACTCTATGCACTTGATTCCCTTAGCTGATCTCACCCACAACTAAGAGTTGCTACGACCCAAAGTCAAAGACTTGATAAACCAATCTGTCTCACAAAGAAAAGTCTATTGAATAGATAAATCTGTCTCCCACAGAAATACCTATGAGTTTTGTTCCATCTTTTGATAAATCAAGGTGAACAGGAACCAATTGATACACCAGACTTATATTCTCGAAAAACAGCCTAGTAATATCAATCACCTCACAATAATCTTAATCGTATGGTAGCGACACAAGATATTGTGGAATCACAAACGATGAGATGAAGATGTTTGTGACTACTTTTTATCTTGCCTATCGGAGATTAAATCTCGAGTAAATCTTAGAGAAGATAGTACTCAACCACGATAGAAAACAATAAGATCAGAACACGCAACTATAGAGAAAATAATTGGGTCTGGCTTCACAATCCCAATGAAGTATTTAAGTCGTTAGCGTATAATGGTTTTAGAAAAACTAGTTTAAAGGAGAATCGACTCTAGTCACAACTAGTATCACACAGGAGGTGTGGGGATTAGGTTTCCCAGTTGCTAGAGTTCTCCCTTATATAGTGATAGACGCATTTATGTGTCTATTTTCATCTCTATTGTGTATATTGTTAGTACCCATTTTTGTACTTATTTTGGTATTTTATCTCTTTGTAGGTGTTTTTGGAGAAATAAGCTTTTGCGGCGAAATTGGCTCGAAAAGTTGATAAATGCAACCCAAGGGACGAGTGTTATGCGGACTCCAGCAACGGATAAGGGGTGACCACTGGATAAGGGGTAACCTTAGCCCTTCACGTTCAAATTCTAAATTTTGGCGGGAAACCAAAACCAAAATATATACACGTTTCTGGCAGTTTTGGTGGTAGTGATTTGGAGGAGTTTGAGGTCGATTAAACCTCTGATTTTCATAGGGTAGACTCCTTATGGGTCTAGGAATCTAACATGGGTGTTGAAATCGATTAAACTGGGCTCAATCGACGGATTTTTATCTCAACAGCAAAATATGGAAAGTCACGTGTGTGACCGATTTTAGGAAATTTTAGAGAGATTAAAGTGCTATAAACCTTCCCAAAGCTTGATATCTATCTAAGGAAGAGTTTAGAATCAAAAGGAAAGCTCAGAAACGCGTGGAAATCCTAAAACAAGAAATTTCCGCAACTTTGCCGTGAAGAGAAAGGAAGAGATTTTGGAAGATTCTGGAGAGATTTAATCGGTAGTTTTGATATAAATAGATTGTTTGGGTCATATAGAAGGGGTGTCGAGAGTTTGGGGGGCTGAGAAGGGCTGAGGAGTGAGAAATCAAGACGAACAGAAAGCTTCATGCTGCTGTTTTCTGCTGGTGCGGAGCTGAAGAACACGAAGAACATCGACCCACACAGAACAGTCGCAGACGAGTGTCGTTCTTCAACAGCAGAACCGATTTATCGTTTATAAACATCACTTCATTGTAACGGTGATTTCTGTAACGCCAGAAAAGCGTTGCAGATTCACTGTATTATTATTCTCCTTCAATAAAAACACCTTTTGAGACATGTTTCTATCTTTTGAGCATGTTTTCACCATGAAAAGCTAAACCCCAACACTGGGATGACGGAGGAAGCCCTATTTCACGCATGTGGTAATTCTAATAATTCTTTTATGACTATTTGCATTGATTTTTAATTGATTTATGATTTTTATTGAATGGGTGTGATATTGTTTGATGATGTATGCTTGGTCAATGTATTTTTGATACATCATGCTTTTGATTTACAGTCATTTCTTTTCAAAAATCTACTTTTGGCAAAGAATAAGAGTCCATATTTTTAATATTTGAGCTATAATTGATTGGAATTATTATTTGAATCACATGAATGGAATTTGGTGGAATATTGAGTCTCAGTGCTTTTTTTAATCTCGACCAAAACATTATTTTGATTTTTCTAGTTTTCTTAATTAAGTCTAAAAATTATTCCTCACAAGTCCGAGTTGAACGAACTCTACTTATCACTTTTTACAACAACATAAAATCACATCAATTTTTGGCGCCGCCGACGCGGATTTGTTTTTAGATTTAGAGTTTTTAGATTTTTATTCTTTTGTTCTTTTTTACGTTTCTTGGGTATTTGTCTTTTTGTTGCAGGTTTTGAATCAAAGAGGAATTGGAGACGAAAGACCTGGGGAATTAAAAGCTAGACAAAGCGAAAAGAACGGAGAAAAGACGAAGATAATTTAATTTATTTTAATTAGATTTTTTTAATTTTTATAAATTGTAAATAGGACTTTATTTTTGTAAATTTTCATTTTTTAACCTTTTTATTTTATTTTTATTTTTGGACTTTTTGGACATTTTGGGACTTTTGGACATTATTTTTAAACCCTACGGAAGGGTACCATTAAATATAAACTGTTTGCAGGGAAGGACGACGGTTACGATACTGTCTCGGCCCCTCGGGTTCGCACACTGACACAGGAGTCAGTGGCCCGAGTCAACTACAGCGGTTCATCCCCCGTCTGGTACGGGAGGTAAGCTTCTAAACACCCGCGAATCCCCTGTCAGCGGGTTTACTGTCTTCCTTAAGGTGCATATATGCTGAGGAATTGAATACGGACATTTATTTTCCTAGTAAAGGGCAAGGCCTGGCCATATAAGATAAGAGTTCGGATTTCATCATCGTTCTCTTCTTGCCCGCTTTAGGAAAACGATACCAAACGCGATCCCAAGCCTAAAATCTTGATTAGAACGAGACCAATAAGGTAACGAGCTTGTAGGAAAGTCGTTTGAAAGGACTGTATTGGGTATCTTGTTAGCCTAACTCAAAGTTCAGGAAGATTATTGTAAGTCGATTAGAGCCGCCTTGTAACCCAGGGAAGCGTTGCCAAAGAGGTGGGGGTATCAAAGCTCCTCTGAGCTTCCCCTACTTCTCTTCGACTTACTTTATTCGGATCGTTCTAGAGAGGTTTGCTAAAACTATACCTAGTTGCCTCTTGGAAGGATAGAAGCTGGTCTAGAAACAATCTAAGGGAGCCATCATGCTTGTTGTTTGCTAGATTTTATAGGTTTGATTTGGTCGAGTCAACCTTGTTTGTGATTGTGTAGAATTCCCTTGCAATTAAGAATGTCGAACTGGTATGATAGAAGCCAATACAATGAATATCCGACTGAGTTTCAAAATGGACATTATTCACACTACGACTATAGTGTAAATAGTGGTTGGGAACACCAACCCTTTGAAGGTTATGGTTCATACCATGGTGAGCCCAATTACTATCCACACACACACCGGTCATACGAGCAAGAAGATAAGGATTATTATAGTGCTAGTACCTCGTCTTTGGATAATACAATCAAACTGTTGAAAACTAGTCCTTATTATGATCCTTCTGTTCCTATTTATGATCCTTCCGTATCTTTAGAAGAGTCTCTTAAGCAGTTAACTTAGCAAACAAATAGGTTTATGTCGGAAATGAATAGACAAACTGCACCATTGAGAAAACTTTCTATAGAGGAATCCCTCAAGCTGATGGCTGAGACGAACGAAAGACTTGCTCGAAATAATCTTAATTTCCAATACAGTGTTTCCAATAATACCCTTGAAAATAATGATAGTTATTTGCATAATCAAGATGACGAGGTTAGAATTGGTAACACTACATGTTTAGATGAGGTTCAACCATTTCCATGCTATTACAATGACGATTATGATGAGGATAGTGTTGCTGAAGAATCTGAAATATGTAGGCATAGTGATCAGGAATTTGTTACTCCAATTGAGCTTTATAATGATAATGTTATTTCTAGTTCAAATCCAAATAATTTTAATAATTATTCACCTATTCAAAAGGACGAGGATTTGTCTAGAGATATCCCCGTTTTAGATGATGTAGTATTTCCTTTTGATTACGAAGCCAATAATGGTTTAGAGGAACGAGTTTATTCTGAAAATACTGTTTTATTGTCTAGTGATTTAGGAACAATAGTCTTAGACAAAGAAAATGAACTCGTAGAGATGAGTGAGGATGAACTTGACCTAAAAGAATCAATTGCCTATTTTCAGGAATCTTATGACCTAGGGACAATGTAAGTAGTAAAAGAAAATATGATAATCTAGATAAGAAAGTGCAAGAAATTTAATTTTTACCTCAATTGCATGGCTTCATGGATTTCGCATGGCATCCAACTTTGTATTTGCGTCATTGAGTTCATTTTCATCCATTTCTACGCCATCCATGAAATCATCATGAGTGTTCTTAGGGACATTGTCATTTTATTCCCCTCCATGACCATCCAGGATAGGACCTTGGATAGATGGGTTAAATCCATTGGTTTTGGAAAGGTTGACTTCTAGCTGTTTTAGTGGTTCTTTCTTCTTCAACTTCAGATAAAGCTTCAGAGTTTCTTTCAACATGCACATAATCACTTTCCTTGTTCTCTTCATCTTCCCCAGTATTTCCTTCTTTAGGTTGGTTCTTTGTCAGTAAGTACTCCACATATTCATTTTATGTCATTTCTCTCTCACGTAAGATTTCAGCTACCTCTTCACAAGACTCATCATCATAATCTACTGTGTAGCATTGATCACAAAGATTATGAGATTGTTTAACCCAGTGATACTTAATACAAACCGGGACGCATGCATTTATGTTCCATCATTCTCCTCTTTTTAGTGGTTTGTTCAGATCCATCTCGATACGTACTTTGATCATATTGCCAGATCTTGGCCTGCAGTTTTTAGGATCTGTCCATATCTTCCTCCCTAAGTCTTCAATAGATTCAGTGACTACAGCTTCATGGTTATGCTCTAGGAAGAGTCCCTTAAACTGCACAGTCCATTTATTGCTTCGTGAACCCATAGTCTTTGTAAGCTTTGTCTGTAGTGTATTCTTACAAAGCCAGCAAGCTTCTTTGTAGATTCCAAGGTGATTTTTTGAGCACTTACTCATATCATTCTGAGAGTTAAACTCGAAGAAAAATAAAAAAAATTCCTACCACTCTTGTTTCCCTCTTTTTGAAAATCTTCCATAGGATATTCAGCTCATACTTAATTGTTGATACTTCAATGTCATCATCAGTTGTCATGAGTTTACCAATCAAACTGTTTGACCAATTATCTGCAGTTTCATTTAGATTCCTTACCGAACGAATAGTAGTTCTGTCTTTTCTTATAGTTGTAGCCCTTATCCTTTCAGTGATTTCAGCCATATTGTTATTGTTACAGGATACCATTATTTCACAAAAACAGGAACTTGGTTTAGGGTTTGGTTTATCTTTTGTATGAAACTTAACACAATGGTAACAACCTTTTGTATTATAGATCGGAATAAGGTTGTTATCTCGAAAATATTTTGTTTCCTAAGAGATAGCACAAAATAAACCAATCTTTGACGAAGATATTTTCTTCTAGTTGTCAATTGCATGCATCCCATAGAATATTTATGACTCCTAAAATCTCCTAAAATCACGGTATAGTTTAGGGGGAAAGTGGAATTTTTGAATTTTCTGAGATTTGAATGGGTATTGAATCGGTTCACTCACCTGGTTACTCATGGATTCAAACACTTGAGAGGTAAAATAACAATGGATTTCATACTTAAAAATACTCGAAGCTGATACTAGCATACCATGCAACACTGCTGAATGATCTAGAACTATTGAAGGTAACACCACCTGATTTGACAAAATTGTCGATATAAATATGTATAGATTGAACACAAAGATCCATAACTGGATAGAATCCATAGCAAATCTCGAGAAGCCTGCAAGGAAATTAGAAATCCATTAATTTGAAGAAGAATCAATCAAAGAAAAGAGGGGGGAAAATTAGAAACATTTTCCTAATGCGGGCAAGAAGAGAATGGTGATTAAATCCGAACCCTTCCGTAGGGTTTAAAAATAATAAAATCCAAAGTCCAAAAAATGTCCAAAAAAATTACAAAAACAATAGCAAACTCTTATACAGTTTTCTAAAAATTACACAAATAAATAACACCCTAAAAATAGAATAAAACAAAAATATTTGTCCTCCTTTTCGTTCTTTTTCTTCTCTTTAAATCCAAGTTTTTAATCTCCAATTTCTTTTTGATCCAAAACCTGTAACAAATAAACAATACCCAAAAACGTAAAATAAAATAAAAGAAGCAATCTAAAAATAAAATAAAAACAAAATCTAAAATCTAAAACCTAAACATACAAACAAGTCCGCGTCGGGGTCGTAAAAAATTAATGTGATTTTGAATGTTGTTGTAAAGTGGTCGTAAAGATTCGTTCAACTCAGACTTGTTAAGATTGATTTTAAATTTAAATTCTAATTAAGCTAGCAAATAAACAAACATGATAACATTATTACAGATACCAGGACTGAGGATTCCACCATAAAACTCATTCATGCAATTCATATACTGATTCAAAACAATTATAACTCAAATAGTGACTCTGATTCTTTGCCAAAAGTAGATTTTCAAAGATAATGACTATAAATCGAGAGCATGGAACATCCAAAGTATTAAACTAAGCATGACCTATCAATTGAAATTACAAGCATTCAATAAAAATCATAAATCAATTAATAATTAATGCAAAAACTAATAAAATAATTAAATATAATTACCACAAGCGTGAAATACGGCTTCCTCCGTCATCCCAGTGTTAGGGTTTAGCTCCTCATGTCGAAACACTCTCAAAAGATTTATTCATGGTTCAAAAAGTGTTTACAAAGGTGAAAAGATGGAAAATAATGAAAACAGTGAATTTGCAACGCTATACTGGCGTTACAAATCAACTATTACAAGAAACAATTCCAGATAACAATTGTTAAAGACAGATACCAGTTGCTGAAATCCCTTTGTAAGTTGTGAATATCAATATTCTGCTGAGCACGTGTCACGGTTTTAGTGGTCGCGTGCAGGATAACTGTGTAGCCCTCGCTACTCACAGGAATCTGAGTAGCAGAAGACACCTTCGCAGATATACTTTATCCCATCCAAAGGAGGGATACCTCGACGGCTAAGATGGAAAAGTAGAACCTAGCCTAGAGAGAGGCAACTGGCAAAGGGACAGAGGTAGATGACATATCCAATCAGCATTTAATGCGCAAATCTCTTATCTACACGCCTAACCAAAGCACGTGGAGAGAGATTAGGTGGCAGAGTCTGACTCGCTAAGGCTAGCGGTGAACGAAGGTACAATCTATACTAAGGCTGGGTAGTTCCCGAAGGAACGTGGGTCAGCTGAGATAGCAGAGTTCAACTGGAGAAAGCGTGCGGTGAACGAAGGTACCATTTGTACGGAAGATGTATCAGGGAACGATGGACCCAAAGACAGCAAAGATATATCTGGAGCAGAAGGGGCTATAAATACCAAGCTTCACCAACAAACAAAGGCATTCAATATCTAGGAGAAGAAGATCTAGTCTTAAGCTTATACCTCTTTAATGTTTAGAACTTAAGTATTTACTTCGACTTGAGTTCTCTCTATTAGTTTGGGAAGCATTTAAGATCTTTGTAACCACCACAACTTAATACAAACAATCACTCATTATCCCGTGGACGTAGACAAATGTCGAACCACGTAATCTCTTGTGTCTCATGATAACTTAGTAGCATTTACATTATATTTGTGTTCTTCGTTATTATTGCCATCTCGAATACCTTTTATTACTTAGCATTATCAGTTCAACAGAGACATCAATACTACTTAGTATTAGATTCTCCGAGCTGTATACATTATGTAGACTATGGGAAAATTAGTAGTCACAGTTTGCCGTAAGAAGGATTTGCTCACAAGCTTGAGTTTTTATGTTCCTTTATTTTTTAACTTACGCATCTTCTTTAACGAAGAGATCTGAGTTTAACAACGGCGGATCTCACTTCCTAGTGATCCATTTGTCTGTTATTCACATAAGTTCTTTGAGTTCATAGCCTCTAAAGACTTACAACCTTACAGATCTAACAAGTTTTCTACAAAAACGCATTCACAAAACGCTAAAACTTTTTTTTGGTACTAAAACAACTTTTTCCGGCAGAGTATCCTTTGGATCTGAGTACCTCTGAGCACTACGGAATCTCAGTGAGAATTTAAGGAGAAAAGATCTTACAAAGCATTTAATAACCCCTTTTTCTTGGGAAATCTGACACCTTTTTTAATTGTTTTCAACATTTAAGGTTGTTTTTTCCAAGGGTGTCATAAGAAATTAAATACCCATCTTTTCAAACGTCATTCTCGTACTTTTTCTGAAAAAGCTGTTTAGCCGTCTTCTGTGTCAGAGCATTAACTGCTACTTTTAGCAAAGGAACCCAAGTAGCAAAAACTCTCATTTTTCTGTGACCTCAGGATACAAAAAGACCGAAGGCATGCAGAAACCGAGTGACGTACCAACAAGTTCACGACCAGAGATTACAAGAGGAAGATCTCAAAAACCATCTCAAGCGAACCAAAGAAATGAAACAGAGGACGGGAAAAGCGATATAGCACGAAGAACAGTTGCTAAAAAACCACCTACCCCTGCTGAAAGGATGGGACAAACATCGGGAGCACAACCACTTTACGGCAAGCCATTACCGGAGCGTCCCCATGTTACGAAGCCACCTGCGGCTAACGAAGGGTTAACAAGAACCTTAGCTCATACGGGACGAGGGTTGGGAAACCTAACTCCTGTCCAGCTAGATCCCGATGCTCCGGTCATAGAAGAAGGAGTGGATGACTTTGAGGATCCGGCCGGCAGCATTCCTCAGGGTGGTGGAATCCACAATGAATAACAAATGGCAGTACAAGTAGAAGCTTTGTTACTCCGAAACAAGGAGCATGAGGATGCAATGCACGTGATGGCTCAGGAAAATCAAAACCTGAAAGATATGTTGGATGTGCAGATCGAAGGTTCCCAAACTCACCCTCCGTTAAAAAGGCGTGAGCACGGAGCTATCTCAGGAAGACGAAGGGTGGGTCTTAACCCACCAAAGGCTAACCCACCAGGGAGAGCCACGAAAACACAGCACGATCCAGATGAGATGGATCCAACTTACAAGCCCTCTCAGTCCTACTATGATGAGGCATTTTCCATAGATGCTCACAATGTGAACATGGTCATGGGGCAAATGGAGAAGATGCGGAAAGAAATACAATTGAAAACTGGTCACGCAGGCGCAAGGCTAGAGGAAGTACTCCAAGAAGCAACAACATCTCCGCTATCCTTTCGCATTTTGAGGGAGACTATCCCTGCAAAATGCCCGGTACCTGCGTTTTAGGCGTACAATGGTACCTATGATCCCGCAGCCTACCTACGGTACTACACTCGTGTCCTGGCCCATTGGGAAAGATATAAGGTAGTACTTTGTAAGTACTTCCCTGTAAGCTTGACGGGATCATCATTGGCGTGGTATGATAATTTACCAGCAAACTCAATTAACTCTTTTGAGCAATTGTCTACGGTGTTCTTGGAGACATACATGTACAACAAATCAACAAAGGCAGGGTTAGATAGGCTATTTGCTTTAGCTATCGGACCCCGGGAAACATTAATGCAATACACAAACAGGTGGCAAAAGACGTGCCAAGCAATCGGGAAAGTCAATCCAGAAATTAGCATTAATTTCTATAAGTACGGACTTGATAGAACCTTAGCTATCTTCGTGGAGCTTCACAACCGATCCCTCGATCCCTAAGGAGAGCTTCGGTTTGTCCAGGATTGCTACATCAGACTTGAAGAAATCCAAAAGGATAACCCCAGAGCACAAACAAAGGAAACAACAGCTCCGCAACAAACAAACTCTCTGGAACCAATTCCGGAGATACCTAAAAGGAAAAACGAAGCTGGGGGCAGAACCAGCTCTCGAAACAAAAGATCAAAATACGAAGACGGCAAAGGCAGGGGAAAAGGAAGAGAAGAGTTTGTAGATAAAGTCTACACAAAGATAAACACAACGTTCTCCCATATTCTAAGCAAGGAAGGAGCGAAGCCGTGCTTTCCTTACCCTAACACTAGTGGAAAACAGCCGGATAAAACAAAGGATGCTAAGGAGTACTGTGAGTACCACCAGTACTACGGGCATACAACTGACACATGCTATCACCCGCGGAACACGATTCAGAGATTCATAGACGAAGGCAAGTTCATGGAGTATGTGCAGATACAACCAACCGATACTGAGGTAGTCCCCAAGAAAAGGGTAGAACTACCTCAGGATGCCAAATACATCAACATGATCACATTCTCAAACGGGGGACAAGAAGTGCTACTCGAATATATCCTCGAGTTGGCTCGAAACAGAAGAAAGCTAGAAACCCACGAGGTATTCAAGCTAAGTGGACCACCAACTAGAACTTGGGAAGAATGGATGGCTACGCAATTAACATTCTCAACAAGAGACGTCAACTAGGAAGTCGAGATGCACAACGACCCACTTGTGATCACCCTTCCAATCCATGGATGGGATGTTACGAAGGTCCTCATTGATGGGGGCAGCTCGTTAAATGTGTTGTTCTATGAACCTTACTTACATATGGGTTTAACAGTTGAGCAGATGGATTCATCCACTTGCACAATATACGGTTTCAATAGAGCAATCTCTAGACCAAAAGGAGAAATTGTCTTGCAGGTATGCTCAAGACCCTTAGTAACCAATACAAGGTTCTGTGTTGTGGAGGCACCTTCGCCATATAACATCATTATGGGACGACTTTGGGTCCATCGTTTAAGAGGCACGGCCTCAACCTATCACTAGTACCTTCGATTCCCAACACCCATGGGTGAAATGGAAATTAAAGGAGATCAACAAGATGCAAGGCTATGCAATCTAGCGGAGGTTAGACTCAACGAAGAAAGAGCCGCTGCACAACAACATGAAAGGAAAAGACGAATGGAGAATAAATGAAGTAAAGAACGGAGGCTTCAAAATCCTCGAAGCCCCATCAGCTCAGGAAGCAAGCACCTCCGCCACTCCAGTAGCGGACAATGCTGCTAAATGACAATTACAGAAATGCACTCCTCTACAACCTCAGAAACCAACCTTTTCACCGGTGGAGCCAACAAAGAAAATAAACATTGGAACGGATAAAGAGCCAAAGATGATCACCATCGGAACTTTACTAAAAGAGGACGAGGAGATGTAACTGCAAAGGCTTCTAAGGGACTACGCAGATGTCTTCGCATGGTCAATGGAAGACATGCAAGGAATTGACCCGAATTTGGTCTCCCACCACCTTCGGCTCAAACCAGAAATTGCACCATTCAAACAGCGTATCCGCAAGGTGGCAGTCATCTACCAGGAAGCAGTGGAAAAGGAGTTGTAAAAACTCCTAATGACAGGATTCATACGAGAAGTAAAGTATCCCACATGGATATCCAACATGGTAATTGTGCCTAAGAAGAACGTAGGCGTGCGTATTTGCATTGAATTTAGCAATCTCAACAAAGCATGCCCCAAGGATAGCTACCCGCTACCCAATATTGACCAACTGGTCAATGCAACCGAAGGTCACCAGAGGCTATCCTTCATGGATAGTTACTCCGGTTATAACCAAATAGCACTTGCAGAAGAAGATCAGGAGCATATTGCGTTCTTCACCCCACGAGTCTTGTATTGCTATACAAGGATGCCTTTTGGACTAAAGAACGCGGGGGCAACATACCAGCGATTGGTAGAAAAAATCTTTAAGCCATGGATAGGAAAGATACTAGAAGTCTACATGGACGACATGCTTGTCAAAAGCAAAGAGGCGAAAAACCACCTATCAGACCTAAGGGAGATATTCGAAGCCATGAGAAACTTTCACATGAAAGTAAATCCGGAGAAATGCACGTTCGGAGTAACCTCAGGAAAATTCCTAGGGTACTTGGTAACTAAGCGAGGAATAGAAGTAGACCCCGAAAGGGTCAGAGCAATAATGGAGATGCTATCTCCAAAAACACTAAAAGGAGTACAAAAACTAAATGGAATCTTAGCCTCCATGGGAAGATTCATAGCAAGGTTATCAGACAAATGAAAAGCATTTTTCGATACGCTAAGGAAATGAAGCAGATTCATGTGGACTACGGAATGCGAACAAGCTTACCCAAAAAATCAAGGAGTACCTAGCCTCAGTGCCTATCTAACAGAAACCGGAGCCAGGTGAGATACTCACTCTCTACTTAGCAGCAACAAGCTACGATGTAAGCGCAGTGTTGGTACGAGACCAAGGGCAAGGAGAAAAGCCCATCTACTACATCAGCAAGACACTCAGTTCAGCAGAGCGTAACTACAAGGTGGAGCAACTCATATATGCCTTAGTAGTGGCAACACAAAAACTAAGGATATATTTTGAAGCACATACCATCCAAGTCTACACAAAGGCTCAGATAGGCCAAATTCTCGACAGCACAGAGAAAATTGGAAGGGTAGCAAAATGGAATGCCATGATCAAACAATTCCAAATAATTTTCGAAACAAGGAAGGCTGAGAAATCAAAAATCTTAGCAGACTTTCTGGCAGACCTACCTCTCAGCGATGATGCAGAAATAGACGACATCCCAGGAATTGAGGAAGATAAGCAAGATCCGGAGGACTTACTCGAACCTCAGATTTCACGAAGGTGAGAAATATTCGTAGATGGCTCCTCCAATGGAGAAGGCACAGACATAGGGATTGTAATAATAACCCCTACCGGAGACCGACTCATTTACGCATTCAGGTTAGAATTCGAACAATATACCAATAACATCACAGAATATGAGGCGGTCATACATGGTTTACGCTTGGCACGGGAGCTAGGCTTATCAGATGTTCGGTTGACTAGTGACTCTCAGTTGGTCATTAGATAAATCGAACTCAAATACCAAACTTTGGACCCAGTGCTATCTTCGTACTTGAAGCTATCCCAGGAAAATGCATCCAAAATCACCAACATAGCATTCAGGCATGAATGCCGAAAAGACAACAGACACGCAGATGCCTTAGCATTTATATCCTCTATGCTAAGGGACAGAAATACCACCACCGTGCAAATTGGAAGGATATATAAACCTTCAATAGAAGGACCAATCTCAGCGCCGAGGAGGCCTTGGCCATTCAAACTCGGGCCATGAGAGAGGCGGAAAAGGGAGAAACAAGCGAAGATACGAAAGAATCAAACGAATAAGCAAAAAAGTTTGACGAAGACCAACCCATGCCAGATGAAGACAACGAAAACGAGGCGGAAGATGATTGGAGAATTCCAATCCACTAATACCTTGACAAAGGTATACTACTAGCCAACGTTAAAGAAACTCGAAAACTCGAGTCAAAAGAAGCAATGTATAGCCTTCGTGATGGAATACTGTATAGAAGGTCATTTCTAGGACCCCTGATGCGGTGCCTCTCACGAACTGAAGGAAGGAGAATACTTCATGATATACACAGCGGGGATGCTGGCAACCATAGCGGAAGAAGATCCTTGGCAGTTAAAGCCAAAATACAAGGATACTATTGGCTAAGCATGGACGAAGATTCAAAGAACGTGGCTAAGCGATGTGAAAGATGCCAACGCTTCTCCAAGAAAATCAAAGCACCAGCAACGGAGCTTAACTCGGTTATCATCCCTCGGCCATTTGTCAAATGGGGGGTTGATATCGTCGGACCTTTGATAGAAGGAACATCAAAAAGAAAATATCTTATCGTAGCTACGGATTACTTCACCAAGTGGGTGGAAGCAAAGCCTTTGGAAAGAATTAGGGACACAGATGTCTTCAAATTCTTGTTTGAGCAAATCATATGCAGGTTCGGAATACTAGCCGCCATAGTCTCAGACAATGGCAAACAGCTACAAGGAAAGAACATCGACATGTTATTTGATACCTTCAACATACAGAAGAACAAGTCAACTCCAATATATCCTAAGAGTACTGGACAAGCGGAGGCAACCAACAAAACTATAGCAATGAACTTAAAAAAGAAGCTAGGCGTATACAAAAGGAGGTGGTGTTAATAGCTACACAACGTCCTATGGGCCTATCGAACTACAAGAAGGTCAGCTACGGGGGAAACTCCATTCTTGTTGACCTACGGAGCCGAAGTAGTCATCCCAATGGAGGTTATAATTCCTACAACAAAGACAGAGGCTTGGGAGAAAAATCTAACAACAGACTTGATGTTAGAAAATATGGATGACCTTAAAGAAAGAAGGGAGGTAGCCCTGCAAAAAATGGTAAACTATCAGCGAAGGCTAGCTCGGGAATACAACAAAAGGGTCATCCCTCGGAACTTTGTGGCTGAGGAATACGTACTACGCCAGATACCGCCATATCAAAGAAAAAATGAGTGGGGCAAACTAGCTCCAACATGGGACGGACCCTACATCATACACGACATCGCCGGAAAGGGGTCTTACTATCTAAGAACCCTAAAAGGAGAAGTGCTACAACACCCTTGGAATGCGATGCACCTAAAAAGTACTACCCGTAAGAGAATGGTGATTACTCAGGAGAAGAAAGGAACGGGCAATGACCCACCATGTTCTATCCCTGACAAAAGGTATTATAGACCTTATTAATCAATGGAAGAAACTTTTTGCTAAAAAATTAGCTTTGATTAATACAATTGGGTTAGAATAGACACCCTCCTCCGTCAGGAGTGACGATGAGGCAAGGCAAGGCATAATTGCGCATATGTCAATCTCGGATCCTCGGGGCGACGGCTCCTTCCATGAGGCATAAGAAAAAAAATAAGATATCCCCTATAGAGATACTTTGTCGAAGTAAAACAGCCATCGCGCTGAACGTGTAGGGTTACAAGAAAATTATTGCCCACGTAGGGACCTTCGCCACCATGATACCTTCTGTCCAAAGGATATCATGGTAGGATGTTGAATGTTCTACCAAAGGTTAAACATACCTTAGCACCTTGTGATAACTTGAAAGTGCGACTGATTAGACATATTACGTCTAAAACAAAATATTCATGCAATAATAAAGGTGAAATAATGATTTTACCAAAACATACCTAACATTTCTTAAAAGTTGCATGGAAGATAACAAAGGTTCAAATCACCACAAAGCATTGTTTCAAAGAAAGGAAACATCTCAGCTAAAGAAGACACCTCAGCTGAGGACATAAACAACAAGGAGGAGTTCACTTAAACAAGGTTCGAGACAATAGAATCAAGGATAAGGAAGACGGGGAAAGACAACTCCGTCATCTTGGAGTTCAGCTTCAGCAAAGGCATTGTTGATATAGTCAATAGCCGAACGCTCGAACTGCACCTTCATCTGAGAGTACTGTACCTCCAGATCCGAGGCTGATTTCCGATGAAGCTCGATTATCTGAGCGCTAAGTTGGTCATTGGCCTGCTGAAGTGCCTCAGCTTTAAAATTTGCGGTAGCATCAAACTGACGAGCTATCTCCAACGAAGATACCTGGCTCTCGATATGGATGACCTTAGCATTCACACCTATAAGCTGCTCCTAAAGACCTACGGAGATACATGGGATGAGTAAAGAGAAAAGATAATGATTGGCACAAAGAAGGCTACGGGAATAAGGAAACCCTAAGCTACCTCCAGCATGGCTAAGGGAATCCTCTAAACTATGCTGGGCTTCGGCAAGATCTTCCTCAGTAGCGTTAAGATCTTCTACCATAGTATCACGTTCGGTCCGGAGATCTTCGACGTCTATCCGGAGCGAAGCATTTTCAGAGGATAAAACCTGGTAAACATTTTCTAACTCTTCCAATCTCTTGACCATAGATACACGGGACATGGAAGAGAGCATTGAAGAAACTTCATTAAGTTTGTTATTAAGAGAACAAACCTCAGAGGATAATACATTACGCTTTGCAGTAACCTTGGTTAAGGAAGCACAGGCATCTTCAAAATCTTCGTAATACTTTTTACGGATAATTTCTTGAGCTGAGAGACGTTTATCAACTAAGGCAATATCCTCCTTTTGCTTTAAGATAAGATCCTCTTTCCACTTAAGGGTCTCGTCACATTTTTTACGGAGCAGAGCCATCTTCTTCACAAGGTATGAGTTATGAGCATACTCAAGGGAGATTTGGACCGCATTATGAACAGTCACATTCATCAACCTATCAGACTTCTTATGATAGTACCAAACATCGGAGGTCATCTTGGCTACTTGTTCCCGAAGATGTCTAAGCTCACCGGAGCTACCAACTGGCAGGCGTAGGTTCTCTCAGGACTATACTACCATACAAAAATGAAAACAAAGCTAAGGGAAAGAAGGAACGAACCTATGACTTTGGAGGATTCAGCATCCAAAGAAGAATTAGCGGCCTTACGTCCCTCCTCAGCAACCTTCGCAGCATTATTAGCTCTCTCAAGATCCAACAAACAAGCTTTAAGGGACCTCTTAGTCTTCCTCAGTTCGCTTTCTAACAAAGGTACCTTGGTGGCAGAAGCAACATCACTGTAAGAAGGCTATTGTGCGCTAACAAAGGCATAATCTTGACGAGCACGCTCCAACAGAGCACTCAAGTGAGTACACTTAGCCCTATAAAACTTGAACAAGGTACACCGAACATCGATTTGTTTGCAAAGCTGCAAACAACGGAGCATAAGAATAAACAAAGGTTCAAAGAAATGCGCAAAATAATAAGGTAAGAACCACTTACTGAGAACAAGGAGAGATGGGGAAGGAAATCAGCGTAGGTATCCATGAAATCCCCCATCTCTTGGATGATACCCCTGCGGATCTCACTAAAGTGACTAGAGCGAAGGCAATCTGGATCGAAGAAAAGATCCTTGGACACTTGATACTAAGCAGTCAAAGTGTCCAACCTTGAAGCAACCTCCAAAGAATCATCCAGCTGATGACGATCAACCTCAGCAGAAAAGGGACCCTTCGAATCCCGCAGTATAGCTTTGAGGATGGCATCGTCAGAACTCCCAAGGCTCAAGTTCTCAGGTAACTTGCCTTTCCCAAGATCCGTAAGAATCCCACCAGTCGCTTAAGAACGAGCATGGGGCACAAGTACTGAATCCTCACCACGACGAAGAGACGGCATGGTGGATGAGCTGGGAACGGAAGAAAATGCTTGACTAGAAGTACCACCTAAGTCCATGTCACCAGCAGAAGGAAGATTATCCAGTACGGTCCAATCTGGTGACGAAGGTGGAGGTCCAACAACCTTGCTAGCAGGGGCAGAAGAAACAGATTGAGCGCTTCCCAAAGAAGTAGGCGTAACATTGAAAGAGAAGCTGGCAAGTGAAATCACAACCTTCTTCTTCGACTGCGAGTCTGAACTACTAACCCTCACAACAGGATCAACAACCTTCGCAAACGAACCACTCGAGTGGAGCGAAGTAGCAGGAAAAGACATAAGACTCTTGGAAGATATCACCATGGCACTGGTGGTAGCCAAAGCAACAGGCTGCAGATCACTAGGAGCGGAAACGAGGGTGTCCTCGGCAGCAAAGCAGGAGTTGCAACTTATGTACTAACTTGGCTCACCAATATAGATCCACCACCAACTTGAAGGTTATCACCTTCCACAGAACCAGCACGAAGGGGACTAGGACTGTCCTTGAAGAAATCTTCGTCGATGTCATCTAAATGGGGGCTAAGGGCAGTATCCTCGATATCATCCATGTCTTCGTCATCTGGCTCCTCCCCATCAACTTTAGGATCATCATCAGATTCTTCAACATCTATCACAACCTTCAACTTGCCTTTTTTCTTGGAAGACTGTAGAAGAACACATGCACAAGCTAAGGATCAGGGGAAAAATACTAAGGAATCTACGAACACTAAGGTAGGGTTATAATCCTTACCTTCGCAGGTGTTGGCTTAGCTGCTTCAATCAAAGCCTTCCTCTTCCTGGTCCTAGTGGCTACAGAATTACCATCAGATCCCGGAGCAGTCCCAGCAGCAGAACCCGAAACAGTCCCAGCAGAAGAAGTAGGAGCAGGCTGCAAAGGAACCATTAAAATACATTGCAAAAGCCGCAAAACAAAGATGAAAAATAAAAAAACTTAGGTAAAAAACGAAGGTTACCTCATGAGAAGTAGCAGGGTTGAAAACCCAAGGCTGATATCCATCATACTTAGCAGGCAGAGAAAAAGTTGTACGAGGGACGTTGGGATCCGTGGTAGTAAAACCAAAGGCCCAGGGACCCACCACACGAAGAGGAGTACGCGCCCAGCGATCATCATGGTCAAGACGAATGCGATCAGGCTTCGACAAGAAAAGATTAGCAGAGTAGTGGATGATAGTCAACCCAGTCTTGTCAATCTCCTCCAACAAATGAAGGTTATTGCCTTCCCTAATCTGCTTAGCAGTAACATGGATACGGCGGGGACCAACACACCAAGGAAGAATGTTGCTTTTCTGAATGGCATCAGTATAAGTAGTATTGAAGTTGGCAGGGGTGTAATCCTCTTGCTTAAACCTCCCATGAGCAAAAGGGTCATAAGACTTCAAAGTAGTCTTACCCTTGCTACGGTACCAGCACTCACGAAGGGCGCGCCAATAATTACCAGTGTATTGCATGATCTCTCAGACCTGAGTTTTGTTCACCAGGTCATCCCTGGTAGACAAACCATCATAGTAGAAAGGATCCTTTTTACTAAACAAAGGCAGGAGCATACCTGCGCCAACACTGATCAAGAGGTTGTTCTCACCATAAGGGAAGCTTCGGATTAAGGATTCAGTGAGAATATCAGGGCCATCGACAAAAGAGATGTCAAACTTATGCAGGCAAAAAGACTTGGAGATCTCATACAAGGATAAATGAGAGTAGCTATCCTTGTCACGCAGCTGCAACCTTTGGAGCTCATAGTGGGGCGGAGGAGGAGGAAGATCTTCAACAGCAACCTCTTCAGTTTCAGCTTCCATAACCATCTCAGTTCCCTCAGGTATATCAGTATCCTCAGGGGGTGGAGAGGGCGTAGCATCAGGATGATCCACTCACGGAGGTGGCTCAGTGGACAATCTAGGCCTCGGATCCTTCCGCGCAGGCTTCTTCAGAAGTCTCATAATTCCTAACATCAGCAGGAAGAACAGTCCTTCAACAATGGAGGATGAAATTTGCAGATGACTCAAAAAAATATTTGGGGCAAAAACAAACATACTTTGGGCATGGGTTTATCTAAACCAACCAAAGGAAACAACTTAATTCTTCCACGGAACGAAACGGAGGATTATTAACCGCCATGATCGAAGTTGCAGACAATGAAGAGTCATGGCATATTCATGGTGAAATCACGAAATGGAAAATAACCCATGCTTTCAAATAGCATGAAGAAGCATAAAGAAACAGAAATCGATACATGCAAGGATGAAAGCAACATCAACAACCAAAAAGCCAAGCATGGAGAATAAGAAAAACAACAGTGAAATTGAAAAAGAAATGTTTACTAACCTGCTAATGACGAACGAGCGCGAGCTTTTGGGAGTCGAGAAGAAAACCAACAGTTAGAAGAAAAGGAGACAAGAAAATCTCTGAGAAAGGGATAGAGAGCGACAGTTCGTGAAGAAAGGGGAGAGTTAATGAAATTCCCACCTTTATTCTCTTCTTATAGACGGCTAGAGAATCCAAAAATTTGGATGTACCGAAATTCAAGGGGAAGCTATTGCATGAAAGGACACATGGGGACCACCCAACCGGTACGTGCAAAAATTGCGGCGTTACGGAAGTTTTTTCTTCCAATCCTACTAAACGGTAGAATATGAAAGAAAAGGGGCAAACTGTGAATATCAATATTCTGCGGAGCACGTGTCACGGTTTTAGTGGTCGCGTACAGGATAACTGTGTAGCCCTCACTACACATAGGAATCTGAGTAGCAGAAGACACCTTCGCAGATCTACTTTAACCCATCCCAAGGAGGGATACCTCGACGACTAAGATGGAAAAGTAGAACCTAGCCTAGAGAGAGGAAGCTGGCGAAGGGACAGAGGTAGATGACATATCCAATCAGCATTTAATGAGCAAATCTCTTATCTACACGCCTAACCAAAGCATGTGGAGAGAGATGAGGTGACAAAGTCTGACTGGCTAAGGCTAGCGGTGAACGAAGGTATAATCTGTACTAAGGCTGGGTAGTTCCCGAAGGAACGTGGGTCAGCTGAGGTGGCAGAATCCGAATGGAGAAAGCGTGTGGTGAACGAAGGTACCATTTGTACGGAAGATGTATCATGGAACGATGGACCCAAAGACAACAAAGATATATCTGGATAAGAAGGGGATATAAATACCAAGCTTCACCAACAAACAAAGGAATTCAATATGTTAGAGCACTGCTCGGTCGAACTCGCATGCGTTGCTATCTCAATCATGTTGGTCAATGTTAGTGATCAAAACTATAAGTCTTGATTTCTAGTCTACTTATAGATGCCTCGGACTAGGACATAGATTGTGTAGTTGAGCCTTAGACTTCACGGTGTTCATCATTTAAAGACGAAGAACTACTAAGGAGAGCTTGTGGAACTTCATCAACAAAAGGTATGTGGAGACTGAAACTCATCTATCACTTGGAAAGTCTATTTCTACTCTATCTCCTATATTGAGACATAAGTCGTGTCACGATATAGTTTTCTGTTATACACATTTGAGATTTCGAGATGAGTTTAACTCGCTTACATATTTCTCGGAATATGTGTTGGAAAGCTTTCGCTTCGACCAAGTTCATCTTATATTCTTGACGCAAGTCAAAAGATGATCATGTGAAAATTGTCGAGTATCATCTTACATGGTTTGTATGATACAATCATTTGGTGTAGACTTGGAATGTTTCGTTATGATTATTTCAATAACTTGAAAATTGCTTTGATGCTAATAGTGTGTGAAAACGGCTATTGTCATCCTCTAAGAAAGTTTCAATGATTGAAATAAGAGTTTAGAACACTTAACCATTATTGGATATAGCATGTTGTGTACTCTTGCCATGTCCGGAAACCATAGTATGCGTACCCGTACGCGTACCTGTTGGCTTGAGAAATCCGGGAACCTAAGTATGCGCACCCGTTCGCGTACTGGCGTAAGGTTCATGTCCGAATATTTCTGCTGGGATTGGAAGTACGCATACCCGTTTTCATACTGGCGAAACCCAATCTTGGTCCGGGTATTTCAAGTATGCGTACCCGTTTGCATACTTGAAGGTTAAAGTTCTAAAATCGGTTGTTTACATGAACTTAAACATTTATAAAATAAGGAATGCAATCTTTGCAAACCGTGGCTATAATGTTCATGTATTGATTCGAGTGAATCAAACCGATTTTGCTTCAATTGTGTTCTTGTATACTTCTATGAGAATATAACAATTGAACAACTCTTTAACTAGTTTCATTTGAGTCATTTGAACTAGTTATGGTTAAGATGAACAAGGTTGATATGAGAGTGTTCATATGGCTAACCTCGGTTAACTATTGTTGAGTCAACATGGTGTACATGTTTAGGTGCGGTTACATAAACCTAAATGAGGGTACATTTCATTTGTGTGTAACAAGTTAAGTTCGATCTAACGGTTGAAAGATATTAGCTTGGTTGAATCAGGTTTTTCATCTAACGGTGAATATTGAATGCTTTTTTACCAAGGTAACTTAGATTGCAAACCATGATTTGAAAACTATATAAAGGAGAAATCTAGCAACTGGGAAACCTAATCCCCACATTTCTGTGTGCTACTAGTTTCATAGATAGAGTCGATTCTCCTTTAAACTTAGGTTTCTCACGAGACCCTGTAAGTTAACGACTTAATGACTTCATTGGGATTGTGAAGCAAGACCGAACTATTTTCTCTGTATTTGCGTGATCTGATCTTACTGTTTCTATCGTTGTTGATGGTGGTTTTCAGTTCAGGGCTAAAATTGTAAAGCCCTGTATTTAATGTGTTGTCATCCTGCAAAGGAATAAAGGCCATTTAAAAGTGATGAGTGCATAAAACTCTTCGCTCATAGATGTATTGAACAATTCAATATATTTGTATATATATATATAAATTCACTCAAAATAGTGCAATCCCAAATATTCTATGAATTTTATTTTCCACCAGCATTATTCACTAATGCATTGCCCGCCTAGTATTTTAATATGCTATGTTCCCCTTCTGAACACTCAATATTGGCATGAAGAGACGATTAATATTCACTCGCAGCGGAGTAGCACGAATTTCCCGAAGGGTCAGTATTGAGATCTGCATGAAAACACTCACACGGGCTGCACCACTCTCTGATAAAGAGATTTTCGTGTCAATGCGCTTTTAATTAAAAGTTAGCACGATCGACGCGCTTAAATTCCTTAAGGAAAACCTAGACTGCACATGACAGTCTTAAGGAGCAATCACGGCCACACGATTTGTCCACACATTTCGACAAGCTTAGCCTCTTCCCAGCAGAACTAGGAAATCACCATGATGACCACCGGCGGGCACACTAGCATCCCAGCCGATTGGATTCCCTTTAGTTCACCCGCAATGCCCCTGAACGTTAACCAGTTTATGGGTGATCGCGCTGTTGAAAAAGGAGCTCAAACGAGCTAAGACCGACCTTAACGGTCTCAAATTTATCACATCCGCCCAACATAGCTAGCCTAGTTGGATGGTCTAGATCTTCCTTCGACTGATCAAAAGGGTGTTGGCGTGTTCATCGGCGACCCAACCCTATCCCTGGTCGATCGACTTGCTTATGGCAAGCCAAGAGCGCATCAAATCGCTTAAATGAATTAGGGTGAACGCACTGTTTTGGAACACCTAATTTGTGTTGCGGCAGTGTGCTACTGTCGCAAACCGATCACGTCCGTTCATCTTCGCCAGCCAAATTGAATGGCTTAGATCCAATTTCAGACGACCCAATAGATGTCAGAATGATCACCAGCAGCTCGCCTTTGCATCTGACTAATCGTCCTGCTCAAACCAATGTCCGGTGCCTTGAATCGATTAGCCTAAGTAGGGATGGACACACGGCTTTTTAAACCCTAAATTCAATCAACGGCAGTACGCAAATGCCGCAAATCATCTCGTCCATCCAACTTCGCTAGCCTAGTCGGATGCTCTAGATTTATTTTCAGGAGGCCAACAGGGTAATACTGTAATCACCGGCCATCCCTCCTCCACAGGGAGCGATCGGCCAAGTTGTGGCTTGCTCATAGGGTTCCCAAACGATCGCCAATAGGTGGCCAGTCACGCTTTTTTTAAGACATTCAACTCGCGACTAATTTAGACGAGCTCTAAAACAACGATGCTTTCTGCACATCGATTATTTTTCAGCAGTTTGTTTAAAAGCGATGCTTCATTTGCATCAATTATAAACGATGCTTTATGAATATTGACTCCACAAATAATTTTGTTATTTGACCTAAAAGCACTATATGCTACTTCAAACGTCGAGTCTCATGACTTGACTCATTCAATAGCCTGTTGTATATATTTTCCTACAAAATACTCGAGACATCAAACGTGTCACAAACTGGGGGATGTTCACTGGGGTATTGGTCTGGTGGTTTACGGTGTGAGGCGTGTAACACGCTCATTACGAGAAAGTGTCAGGAAAGGACGGACAGTTAACAGAGAGAGTAGTGGGTAAAAGGGTGACCAGTCTTCTCTCATAATGGAAACATGATGATCACCACCTTTCGCATAACCCCACTTCTTCACTACTTAACTGCCTCCACTTCCTATGAGATCAGGGTGCGCTCGATGACTTGTATAAATAGGTTTTCAATCTATTCCACATTCTGATACAAGTCATAAAATAGCCGCTCCTACATAATTCAATATTCTGATTTCAAACACCTTCTTCGCTTCCCTCCCTAAGATCAACCCTTCTCCTTCACTTTGTAACCGAATTGAGTCTGGAACGACCATTTCTTGGTTTAGGCCAGAGTCTTACAGATTTATCTCTCGAATCTAAAAGTACTCCTGTGCAGTACATTTTTTTAGGGTTTGAATTCATTTCTCATCAACACACCCAAATTTACCAAAAACAGCAGAATCAGTTTTTACCCAAAAACAACTGGAGACCACAGTGGGAGATTAATCTCTCGGTTGCAAAATATTGATTTCAATTCTTATTTCAATTTTCTTACAATTAGAATGGGTAGATCTTAGGTCTAAGCTCAGTCATCAACCCGATTTTATTTCAATCACCAATCCCAATTTCCACTCCGTGATGTATCCCCGCCAGCCAAATTCTCCGAAAGTCATAAAGGATCGAAGCACAATCACCATAGAATACATGGCTAGGATATTAGAAGATATCCTCGCAAATCAAGCTGATATCGCCAAACGGAAGAACGAGACACTTTGTCTCTTAAGGAGTATAACAAACCGGTTGCGGAAGGAGTCGGCAAGCATTTACCTGGGGAACACCATCAATGTTAAAGATGACGCAAAAAATGTTGAATCTTTATCCTAAGTCTGTGCTTCTGCCAACAATGATGCAGACATAATACGTAACCACATCGTAGATGAGCCGAAAGAAAACGATCAACAAAATCCAGCCGACGACAAAGAGCCGAGAAAGTTTCAAAGGAGGAGGGACTCGCCAGGAGTGTCACAATACCTACAAGATAAGGGTAAGGAACCGGATTATGAAGCTTTGCTAGAAAATCTGTATCTCAAGACCCTCACAGAAGTTCAGAGAGTTGTTCAACAATCTACAGCCACGACCGCTCTGACTTTACTGAACAGAGAAGCGCCTGAAGAAGGAGAAATTTACCAAGGCCTCCATGAAGAAAAGAACTGCACTAATGAACGGTACTCAATTCAACCACCTCATGGCGCTATTTTCACCGATGCAGGGCCCTTGAGAGAAGTTGCACTTCGACAAAACCGCCAAACTAAACGATCTGCGTCTATATCAACGCACACTCACGCCTCAACTCTACTTTTGAAACGATCTTCGTATCAAGGCCCACAAGAGTTCTCACGACAACATCCACTAACACGAGAAAAACCAGACTCAGGGTACCCACGCTTCCTGTTTCCAATGAGGAAAGTTCTGGAGTTGCTTGAAGATTGGGTACGAGACGGAGTAGTTCAACTACCTCATGTGTTGCGCTCGCCAACTGATCAAGAAATTACAGATTCGAGGTATTACCACTACCACAGGTTCGTCCATCATCCTACCAGTGAATGCAACGACATGAAGCGCATTGTCCAGGAAAGGATTAACTCTGGAGAGTTACATCTATGAACTGAAGATTCTTCGTTTCTTTACAAGACAACACGTGCAGTCAAGATGGAGTAGTTCAACAAAAACAAATTGGCTGAAGACTTCCTATTGTTAAGAGGCGCATCATAACCTGGATTCGAAGCAATTCTCCAGGAAAGCCAGTTTTGTTATTGGGTCTTGTGAACAAGTAAGTTTCGTAAAACAACAATACACAACCAATTGTTTTGAAATTCACTGGGGACTCGACACATGCGCCAGCTCATGTTGAGAATAGAGCCAATAATACGATTATTCTAAAAATATCATATTACTCTAGTATTTCCCCTTTTCATGTAACATTCACAATTTCTTCAAAAGGGGGTGCGCTATTCGCATTCCAACATGTTAGTTCATCCAAACATTATCACTTCCAGAAAATTACTCACAAAATCATTTTAAGAGTAAATCAATTCAAGAATCCTCACAGAACAATCACCTACTAGTACATAACCAGAAAATCAAAACCATAAAAGAGGCGTCTTTTTCCTTTTCAAAAAAAAACTAAGAGAAGAAAATTCATGAAGAAAAAAAACTCAAGGGAAATCGTCCAACAATGGCTCATTCTTCTTGGCGAAAGCACCCTTCTTATTTTGGAGAGCAACCTGCTTCAACTTCAACTCCTGGGATAACTTCTGCCTCTTGTTGTTTAATAAAAGCCGCGGAAGGAACTTCAGCCATTTCAGTTGTAGCTTTTGGATTTTGGAAAAACTTTCACAGAACCAGGAGGCGTTGAACTCAAAGTTCACAAACATATCCCGGTGGAACTCCTAGTTTTGAACTACTTCCTCAGAAATGGCGCACCCAGTCGCACTGCACATATCGTGAATGGAAAATAGAGCCTCCTCGACACGTTTAACCAATGAGAAACGAATCTTAACCTTCTTGGTCGTGGCAATGTTCTCATGCTTCTTCCATATCTTGGTGTACAAATCCGCATACTTAGCCGGCACGCTGAATCCTTCAACCAGCACGTGGTCTGTGAAAGGGAGGTCATAAGGGGGATCGAAAGTGGCTCCATCAATGGAATGCACAACCAATGCTGTATCATTGCCGAGAGGTTCTTTGGAGGCAATTACACCTACAGCCGTGGATGCGACATCTTCATCGGAAGGGGCAGTAATGTTCCCTGCATCATCATCCATATCCACCTCGAGATTGTTTTCTATTACGGTCTCGTCCTGCAATATCGCTGGTTAATGTTTGTTTCACATCAAAAAATGAATCATTTTTCAGAAAGTGTATAGAAGACGTACCAGTTCATCTTTCGTCTCACTAGAACAATTAGATTCTCTACTATGCTTAGAAGTGCTTCCTTCATCGCTGCCGGATTCTAAACCTTCTTCGTCTTCAACCTCATTTTCATCTTCGAGAGACTCAGTATCGCCGGATTTCTCTTCTAGAGACGCCATGTTCTGACCACGTGCGAGTCTAGCAAAAGCGTTCATATTCCCGAAACCCTGATTTTAAATAAGGGAGATGTTTAGTGGGGCTGCCTTAAAATAACTAAAATCGGTTGGTTAAGAGAAATCACATATGTACCTGCATATTGGAAGAATTAAAAATTACCGGAGCTGTTGAAGTCGTTCGAATGCCGCCTGCACTTGTCTTAGACCTCGCCTCTTTCTCCTGGGGACTGCGAGAAATACTAGCCCTAGTCCGTTTTACAGAAGGAAGCGGCTTCAACAGCTTATGTTGTTTCAAAGTTTTAGAAGAAGGCCTGTTGCGCGGAACTGTTACAACTTCTTCCACGGATTTTTGAAAAGATAAGAGATATTTTTTCCATAATTCCTTATACTTATAAGTCGCCACCGGTTTTCTTCCTGGGAGAAAGAATGGTAGGCTCTTCTTTGTTGCGAAGACGCTAGTATCGAAAACATATGCCAAAAGATCCATTGAAGGCGTTGGCGGGCGACAAAACAGGATTCCATGATCAAATCCCATCTGACGAGTGGCCCTGTCAATGTTATACGGAACCACAGTAAAAGATTCATTAAAGAAAGATGGAATATATCCTGGCGTGCAGCTTCGCATAAATACAGTCTCTTCAAGACTCATATCCTTTCCATCAGTATGCAACAATATATCAGGAACGACGGCAAAGGTTTTTGGCTGAACTACAGAAGAATGAACTGGCACCCATGGGAGAAAATCTATGGCATGCACGCTGTCTAAAAAGTCAATAAGATTCAACCCAGGATTTGGATGCTTCTTTTTCCAACGGAGTATTCTGGAACCCCCATATATACTGGAGAACGAAGTTGCAAGATTAGGAGCATAAATTTTTAAGTGCTCCCATAAGCATGCTTGGAGAAAGGCGATGTGAACATGCGACTCCACCTTCATGTATCCGTTGGAAGCATGCATGTCCGCTACCAAAGAATCCAGATGAGAGTACAAAGACCAAAGAAACAAGCTGCCTAGGGAAAGGACAACGCTTTTCTCCTGCTTAATGGCAAACATAACAAGCTTTCGTCTTATAGTTTTCTTATCAGAGCCATCATCAAAAACATCTCTAGACAGCCACAAGGATAAAAACGCAGCAACGCTGAGTATATCATCCAACACTTGGCCCGCTTTCGGTTTCATAGGAAACCATTCAGACACCCACCAAGTATAGAAACATTTCTCATCATTTTCCTTCTGATTATACCCTTCCACTTTCTTAACTAGAGTGGCGAACATCACAACTTAAAATCAGGATTCCCTGCAACTGGAAGACTCAAAAAAAACGGTTACGCTCTCTAAAGTGATAGTCATTTCGCCCCATCTATATATGGACGTGTGGGTGGAGGGTCACCATCGATAAATGAAAGTGATCAAACCTGTAGCGTCTTTCCTAATGCGAAGTGTTGCAGACGCCTTGACAGCTTCAATGACATGTGCTTTAATCAGGTTATTTTTGATACGCTCATTGCCCAACATATGCCTCATCCATCCTTCATAAGAGCGCAGCGGATTATGGAAAATTTTGAAATCAATGGGAGAAGCTGGATACTCTTTCTTTTGGAGACAGAACCTCATCACACGCACTGGAGAAACTGATGGAGCGACCTCTTCATTCTCTGAACCCGTAAGGAGGGTTATTTTATGACCAGGATGAGTCCTATGTTCGGATAAGGCACAACAAAGAGCTCATCATCTATGTTTGGCATATCTTTGGAATTGCTAGCACTTCTCATCTTAGCGGCAGAAATATTTCCAGTTGACATGTTAACGAGAATTCCTTACGTTCACTTTCAAATGACTACAATGAAGCAAAAAGGAAAAAGTCACTACTTCATGGGAATCATGCACACAACTTCTAATCAAAATTCGACGTAATCACTAATAGTCGAAGCCCAGAGATCGAATCATGTGGATAACAAACTAACAGCAATGATGGAAGAGTCACATTCACGTAATTCATCTTTGGCCGCGGGATATACGTCTACGGCCGGGTTACACCCACGGCTAAGTCGAGTGGGGACTTACACCCCTCGAACAAAAAAATTTTTTACAGTGGCCATTACACCCACGGTCAAAACCTAAAACTAGGTTTTTACAAAAAACAAAAAGAGGAGCAAACAGCAGCACTCACCTATGATTTTTTGCTCGTCTTATCGGTGATTCTAGTGATGTTGATTGATACTACGCTCACTACAATACTGTCAACGAAGAAGTTTCATTCATATTGGGATAAGTTTTCGAGTTCAAGGAAGCTACACCTAGGGCTAGGGTTCATATCCACACACAAAAAAGAAGGAAGAGGATGCAGTACACTTACCTTCAAAGTTGCAAGCTCTCGGTGATGATAACAATGGAGAAACGCACACGGCCAGGGATGGAAACTGGAGCAAACAAACGAACAAAAAAAAAGGGGAGGGTCGACACCCTTTTATAAAAGTTTGTTTGGCGGAATTCTAATAGAAGAAGGTTTCCTCCTTTGGTTCGAACACGAAGAAAGGCAGTTGGGCCCGCCGTACCAATGCCCCATGGCCGCACCAATGCCGTCCCGCACACTGCCGACGATCGACTCCTCCTGGTAAGACTATTCCATTTGTTTATATCCCATCTTGCGTGTCACCATCCATTGCTTACCCCGCAACAATGTCACTGTTACGTCCTAAGCAGAGGACTTAATGTTGATGGTGGTTTTCAGTTCAGGGCTAAAATTGTAAAGCCCTGTATTTAATGCGATGTCATCCTACAAAGGAATAAAGGCCATTTAAAAGTGATGAGTGCATAAACCTCTTCGCTCATAGATGTATTGAACAATTCAATATATTTGTGTGTATATATATATATATATATATAATTCACTCAGAATGGTGCAATCCCAAATATTCTATGAATTTTATTTTCCACCAGCATTATTCACTAATGCATTGCCCACCTAGTATTTTCCTATGCTATGTTCCCCAGCTAAACTCTCAATATTGGCATAACATGACGATTAATGTTCACTCGCAGCGGAGTAGCACGAATCTCCCGAAGTGTCAGTATTAAGATCTGCATGAAAACACTCACACAGGCTGCACCACTCTCTGATAAAGAGATTTTCGTGTCAACGCGCTTTTAATTAAAAGTTAAAAAGATCGAAACGCTTAAATTCCTTAAGGAAAACCTAGACTGCCCATGACAGTCTTAAGGAGCAATCACGGCCACATGATTTGGCCACACAATTCGACAAGCTTAGCCTCTTCCCAGCGGAACTAGGCAATCACCATGATGACCACCGGCGGGCACACTAGCATCCCAGCCGATCGGATTCCCTTTAGTTCACCCGCAACGCCCCTGAACGTTAACCAAAACATGGGTGATCGCGTTGTTGAAAAATGAGCTCAAACGAGCCAAGACCGACCATAACGGTCTCAAATTTATCACATCTGCCCAACATAGCTAGCCTAGTTGGACGGTCTAGATCTTCCTTCGACTGATCAAAAGGGTGCTGGCGTGTTCACCGACGACCCAACTCCATCCCTGGTCGATCGACTTGCTCATGGCAAGCAAGGAGCGCATCAAGTCGCTTGACTGAATTAGGGTGAACGCACTTTTTTGGAAACCTTAATTTGCGTTGCGGCAGCATGCTACTGTCGCAAACCGGATCACGTCCGTCCATCTTCGCCAGCCAAATTGAATGGCTTAGATCCAATTTTAGACGACCCAATAGATGTCAGCATGATCACCGGCAGCTCTCCTTTGCATCTGACTAATCATCCTGCTCAAACCAATGTCCGGTGCCTTGAATCGATTAGCCTAAGTAGGGTTGGCCACACGGATTTTTAAACCCTAAATTCAATCAACGGCAGTACGCATCTGCCGCAAATCATCTCGTCCATCCAACTTCGCTAGCCTAGTCGGATGGTCTAGATTTATTTTCAGGAGGCCAACAGGGTAATACTGTAATCACCGTCCATCCCTCCTCCACAGAGAGCGATTGTCCAAGTTGTGGCTTGCTCATAGGGTTCCCAAACGATCGCCCAAAGGTGGCCAGTCACGCTTTTTTTTTAAGACATTCAACTCGCGACTAATTTAGACGAGCTCTAAAACAACGATGCTTCCTGCACATCGATTATTTTTTAGCAGTTTGTTTAAAAGCGATGCTTCATTTGCATCAATTATAAACGATTCTTTATGAATATTGACTCCACAAATAATTTTGTTATTTGACCTAAAGGAACTATATGCTACTTCAAACGGCGAGTCTCATGACTTGACTCATTTAGCAGCCTGTTGTATACATTTTCCTACAAAATACTCGAGACATCAAACGTGTCACAAACTGGGGGATGTTCACTGGGTATTGATCTGGTGGTTTACGACGTGCGGCGTGCAACGCGGTCATTACGAGAAAGTGTCAGGAAAGGACGGACAGTTAACAGAGAGAGTAGTGGGTGAAAGGGTGACCAGTCTTCTCTCATAATGGAAACGTGATGATCACCACCTTTCGTACAACCCCACTTCTCCACTACTTAACTGCCTCCACTTCTTATGAGATCAAGGTGCGCTCGATGACTTGTATAAATAGGTTTTCAATCTATTTCAACAAAAAAAACCCAGTGTTATCGACACAGGTATCCAGAAAACACTAAGAACAGATAGCTTACATTCTTCAAGCCAGTTCCACATTCTGATACAAGTCATAAAATAACCACTCCTACATAATTCAACATTCTGATCTCAAACACCTTCTTCGCTTCCTTCCCTAGAAAAAAAAAAGATCAACCCTTCTCCTTCACTTTGTGACCGAATTGAGTCTGGAACGACCATTTCTTGGTTTAGGCCAGAGTCTTACAGATTGATCTCTTGAATCTAAAAGTACTCCTGTGCAGTACATTTGATTAGGGTTTGAATTCGTTTCTCATCAACACACCCAAATTTACCAAAAACAGCAGAATCAGTTTTTACCCCAAAACAATCGTGTGTGAGTGCAATCGTAAGATTGGCTTGAGATTTATATCTCCGATAGGAAAGATAGAAAAGTAATCACAAACACCTTCGTCTCATCATTTTTTATTCCACAATATCTTGTTTCGTTAATCGATTAAGATTATTGTTAGGTGATTGATAATACTAGGTTGTTCTTCGGGAATATAAGACCGGTTTATCAATTGGTTCCTGTTCACCTTGATTTATCAAAAGATAGAACAAAACTCATAGGTATTTCTGTGGGAGACAGATTTATCTATTTCAATAAACTTTTCTGTGTGGGATAGATTTGTTTATCAAGTCTTCAACTTTGGGTCGTAGCAACTCTTGGTTGTGGGTGAGATTAGCTAAGGGAATCAAGTGCGTAGTATCCTGCTGGGATCAAAGACGTAAGGAATGCAACTGTACCTTGAATCATTGTGAGATTGATTAGGGTTCAACTACAATCCAGTCTGAAGTTCATTGATAGTAGGCTAGTGTCTGTAGCGGCTTAATACAGTGTGGTGTTCAAAGCTGGACTAGGTTCCGGGGTTTTTCTGCATTTGCGGTTTTCCTCGTTAACAAAATTCTGGTGTCTGTGTTATTTCTTTTCCACATTATATTTTGTTATATAATTGAAATATCATAGGTTGTGCGTTGTATTGATCAATTAGGAAATCCAACCTTTGGTTGTTGATTGAAATTGATTGATCCTTGAACATTGGTCTTTGGTACCGTTCAAGTTACTTCTCTTATATTCAATCGGGCTCACAAATTCCTATTTGCTGATTGCAGATTAAATTGAGAGATAGAGATATAAACTCTTGTATATACTTTTCTCTAGATTGAGTCTGACTGTCTAGTTGATTCTCTAGAAAGTATATTGGAGTAAGTCCTCTCAGATTGTCAAACGAATTGTTGGGTGTGGTTGTTATACCCCCGCATTTTCACCATATCTAGGAGAAGAAGATCTAGTCTTAAGCTTATACCTCTTTAATGTTTAGAACTTAAGTATTTACTTCGACTTGAGTTCTCTCTATTACTTTGGGAAGCATTTAAGATCTTTGTAACCACCACAACTTAATACAAACAATCACTCATTATCCCGTGGACGTAGACAAATGTCGAACCACGTAATATCTTGTGTCTCATGATAACTTAGTAGCATTTACATTATATTTGTGTTCTTCGTTATTATTGCGATCTTGAATACTTTTTATTACTTAGCATTATCAGTTCAACAGATACATCAATACTACTTAGTATTAGATTCTTCGAGATGTATACATTACATAGACTATGGGAAAATTAACAGTCGCATAAGCAATGTTGAACAACAATAAATCTCTACTGTTGTTGAATAAACCATGGTTTCTACGACTGTTCTTAGGCGCCCAATGTTCTTCTTTTCTGCCGGTGCAGAAACGACTCTGCAAGTTTCTTGATCATCTATGCATCCTCTCCCGACTCTCTGTAACTGCCCCAAGCTCTCCATAATCCTTCTCTAACTCCAACCGCTCTTATTCTAATACATAACATGTGCATGAATCCCGAGAAATCTCCCCTTTTCTTTCCTCCCAAGTCTCGAATTTTTGTTATTTTTTCCTTTTTCTTTTACGCGTAAAAAATAGAACCTGAGATGTTTAAAAATCTTTCCAATAACGAAGTCAAGTCCACAAGGAAGATATACTTCTCCTCCTTCCCACGTAATTACCAAAAATGAATCAAATACGTGTGACTTTTTCCATCCCCTGTTTTATCGAGAATTGAGTTAACCCTCCCTTCTTTTTTCGAACTTAAAAATGTTACAATCCCTATTTTGTCCACACAAGTATATCCCAATCCAAAACAGTGACAAAATACGAGTAAAACTCGTGAAAAATCAATCCAGAAATCTCTGCCATTTCAAACTGTTTTCCCGCCAATTTTTGTCTTTAAAAGGAAAGAGAATGGGGCTTTCCATATCCAAATTTCGGGTGATATTAACATTGGATCCCCTTATCCAACTAGGGGTGCCTTTAGCAATTCCTATGGGTGCCTTGAACACTTTTTCGAGACAACTTTTGTGCACATGTTTATTCCCATAAATGCCTACAAACACATAAAATACCAAGATAAATATAAAATCGAGCAGTAACAATATATAGAATCGAGACAAATCAGGCACAAAAATTTGTATATCATCTTGTATCAAATATATAGAGTCTGGCACTACCTTCCTACACGAAACTGCCTAATGATAGTGCCAGACTATCTCATAATGTTTTCTGGGTGCAACACCAAGCTCTTCATCTCACTAATGTGTGTCTCAAGTATAAGCTATCTTATTGACGCCTCGAGTCACATATATTCAACGGGTGATTCTCTCAGCTGACATCACTTACAACACCACCATTGGTAATTCATATTGCTGAGTACCCATCTTACTCAAATACCTGCGGATGGCATCCCTAAAGCTTATTGATCACATCCTATTACTTAGAGTTCATTGCTCACAGCCTATCCTTTAGATCTAAATGCTCATTAGCACTTGTAACCTACTCTATTAGATTTGAAGGTCTCATTAGACTTTATACTCATCGTCTAAATAATTAAAAGTGTTATAGTGAGTGCCATCATTTTTTATCTCTAATTAGACATATTAGACTCGTTACTCTAATTAATTAACAGGGGGTTAGTCCTCGAGGGAGTTGGGGGAGTTGAGTGTAGTTCATTTTTTACCCGTTAGTCGTGGGGGAGTTCGTATGAGTCTCTCAAAATCCCCGTTAGTCGTGGGAGAGTTTAGAAGAGTCTCACAAACTCCCTAGAAAACCCCGTTAGTCGTGGGGGAGTTTGAAAGAAACTCTTGAACTCCCTGTTAGTGGTAAAATCTAGAATGCTAGGGAGTTGGTATGTTTTTGGGAGTTGTGGGGAGTTTGTAGTGTATTTTTGCCTCACTACAAATCTCTCAAAAGAGTAGAGATTTTGGGAGACTCTCTCAAACTCCCTACACTCAAAACACCAAACTCCCTACACTCTCTCAAAATCCCCGAGATCCAAACTACACTAAACTCCCCCCAACTCCCTCGAGGACCAACCCCTGTAAGTTCATTAATTTTCATACCGAGTCTTTGCTTTACTGATACTAAGTGGCATCTCTTATGACTTAACTAATAATAGTAGCAGAACGTAAGTCATATTATTAGTTCTACACGAGATATCAAATATGTCATGTTGGGGGTACTCACTTGGATGTTGGTCTGGAGGTATACATCAACATGCGGTGCAGTAACACACCCATGATGGTTAAGAGCGGTTAAGAGACTGCGGGAAGTAGTATTTGGACGTAATTTTTAGTCTTACCTAGCATAGCAGACACAGTTCCACTAATTCTGCCATCCTTTGCAACTTTCATTTCTTATGAGGGACTAATGTATTACTACAACTATAAATATATGACTTCGTATATTTCAAAATAAAATCTTAGACTTACGTCGCAAGTCTATCCTTTACACAGTAGTTCAATAACTCTGCATGGAAAACACATCACACAGTGATCTCTAATACTTTTTCTGTTTTCCTCCCATGAGATTAACCCTTCTCCTTTCTCTTTAACCGGAGCGAGACTTAAACAACCATTTCTTGGTTTAGGATAGCCTTGATTTTAAGATCTCGAGTCTAAGTACTTTTACAATATATTGGTTTTTACCCTAAAACAATGCCATACTCCTTAGTATCTTGTAGATAACATAGTATTCTCTTTGTTGATCTATATGAACTTGTGTTGCACATTGCGTGAATCTTGACCGGAAACTTATTGTATATATATATGATATCAGGTCTGGTTTTTGTAAGAATATTAAACTTATAATGAGACTTTAGTATATTTATGCATATGCTTTTATCGACTCATATTTCTTCATTAGTTTCTCTAGGTACCATCGGTGTAGTTATTGTGTTACTCCCAGCCATCTTGACCTGTTTAGAAGGTTTTCAATATATTTTTTCTTTAATATAGTTACACCTTCTTCTTGAGTTATTTCAATCCCAATAAAATAATGCATTAACCGGGGGTCGCTCATCTCGTTTGTGTTCATCATATCTTCCTTAAACTCTCGAATTAGTGATTCATTATTTCTTGTATAGATAAGATTATCTACATATATCGAAAAAAATAAGATTACCGAATGTGTATCCTTTGCTCAAAGTGATGGTTCGTTTTGAATCCTACAGAATCTAAAATCAGTGAAATATTTGTCAATTCGACTGTACCATGCTCGAGGTGCTTGTTTATGCCCGTATAAACTTTAAAAAATATTATTTTTTTATTAACTTAATGAAATCTTGTGGTTTCTCGACATATATTTTTCTTCCAGCTTGCCATTTAGTAATGCTGATTTAACATTTAACTAATGAATTTTCCATTTCTCTCCTTGTATTTTTTGTATCGGTCCATCTGGAATAATTTTGGTCTTGTAGACCCATTTTACACTAATGATCTCTTTATCTTGTGAACGTTTCACATGCATATCTTTTTATATTTCTCAATTTTTTAATCTTTTATCCCACCACATTGACCTATACACCTTGTTTTGTTGTTTCCTTAAAACTCTCATGTTTTACAACTGGGAAGTTACAAGTTTCATATAAATCTCGCAATGATCTAACCTTTCATGGTGTTAAATCTGGAGAGGATGCTCCTTGTTGATGAGTTAACGGTGGAGCTGGTGTGCTGGATATGAATATGAAGTTCTTGTGGTCTGGTCACACCTCCATCATCTTTTTTTTGTTCTTCCGGTATCATCACTATTCTTATCAGTCTCTCAATGTCGTGATGAATTCTCGCCGATTTCGACATCTTTGCTAACTACGATTTTATTTGGGGATGTGAATATAACATTATAGATACCTAAAATTTGGGTGAAGGGTAGAACTGAGATTTAGGTTTTTAACTGTGAGTTATGAGAGGTTGAGCACGAACAATCCCGCCTAAACCAATAAAAATGGTCGTTCGAAAATTTCTTCAATCAAAGAAGAAAATAATTAGGGAAGATATTAGGTAGGGAAGTAGATAGAAGAGAGGAGTGAGTGTAATTTTCGGTTTGTAGAAGAATGCTCTAAGATATGTATTTATCTAAGTCGACTAGTACCTATTTTTGGATGAATTCTTTGATCTGAAGTCGATGAAATAAAGATTTCATGCCGTGAGGAGCACTCATTCAGTAATAAAAAGAATAACTAAAGATAAGTTGAGCCGAGATTTATCCTTAGATTCATATAATTTATCGATCGACCATTCTCTTCAACAGTGAGAAATACATCTTGGTATTACCTACATGAACAGCCAGACCAAAACCCTAATATATGTCCTCTTATTGTGTGACTGAGTCATCCTTCATGTTGATGTGTTGGTAGGGAAGCAATGCTCTGTATAGTCGACTTTAATTAAAGATATATGAGTATTCAATGATTTATAAACTATGACTAGGATGAGTCTTGTGAAGAGCAAGAAATACTTTCAAAATAGTGTGTTGAACACGAGAAAAGTGCCACATATGTCTTGTGGAGGTTATCCCTTTTATTTTGAGTCTCTATTATGATCATGTGGAGCTCCAGAAGGTTTAACTACGTTTTGGGATGAGTTTATATTACCCAGACTCAAGTTTCTACCCGTGAGAATGCTTAGGAGGCTGAGGAATAGGTTTGTGCTGAGGTGAGGCTTGTGCCTGAGTCTCATGTCTTGTACGAGATTTATGATAATATAGCAGATCTTAGATCTCATGAGGATGGCTGAGGCATGTTCGATAGATTGAGATTGAGTTTTGTATGCCTACTAATGTCTCTTGTTTATATGATACTATTAAACACTTGACTTAACCAAAGTATCTCTTGGGGATATGTTATGAGCCAGAAGTGAATCTTGTTCATTAATGATGTATTTTTTGGTGTGTTTTGCTAGATTGATAGTTAGGGTTTTGTGTATTTGTTTAATCGATTAGTGATGTATTTTTTTGTGTATTTTGGTAGATTCATAGTTAGGGTTTCGTTTTTATGTTTGTTGGTGGTTTTTTTATGCTATTTCACCCAGTTAGTGTATAACAGAGCCCTTAGATCGATCTTTTTCAGTCAATTTTTGTGAAGAGTTTAGAGGAAAGCTCTATATTTGAATGAAATGTGTCAAGTGATGTCTATATTAATGCTCAGGGTTGTGTAAACCTAAAACTCTAAATCATCTCAGTTTACTAGTTGTTAAATATAAACCAGAGTTGGTTTTCACCTCTGAGATTAACTAGGTCACAATAAAATGGAGTTCATACTTAAGAAAAGTAAATTGAAAGACTAGATTATCATTCCTTTTATCGTAAAGTCCTGGGGGCGTGTTTGTTACTGGGTCTGAATTAATACATGTTCATTTGGTTGAATTCAAAAATAATACAGTATTTTGCATATTAGAGTAATGTTGGGATATGGAATGTTTATATGGTGCTTTAGATGCACCTGGTAAATATACGCGATGAGAATTCATTAGTCAAATAAATCGCTATAGTCAATGTCCTTGGGTGTTTTTAGGTGGTATGAACTTTATTTTAAACAAGTAAACATCAGGGAGAAGAAGAGTGGTAATGATACATTTTGTGGTGCTACTAGTTGTCTTCAAATCTACCTTTCAGTAATTAGGTCTTATTCATTTGAATTTCATAGGGATGCCATGTACTTGGAAAAATATTAGGAAGGCGCTGAGAATATTATAGAGAGAATTGATAGGGTGTTGGTTAATCTTGACTTGTATCATGCTCATCCAATGCTGTCATTTTCCATCTAACTTGAGTAGGATCAGATCATACTTGTTAGAGCACTGCTCGGTCGAACTCACAAGCGTTGCAATCTCAAGCTTGTATGTCAAGTTTAGTTGATCAAAACTATATACTTGATTTCTAGTCTGCTTATAGCTATGTCTCGAATAAGGATAGAATGTGTAGTTAAGCTTTAGACTTCACGACGTTCACCAATTAAAGACGAAGATCTACTGAGGAGCTTGAAGGGACTTCATCAACAAAAGGTATGTGGAGACTAAAACTTATCTATCACTCAGAAGTCTATTATTTTCTATCTTCTAATGAGACTAAGTCGTATAGCTATATAGACTTTTACATTATATACATTTGATATTTCGAGCCGAGTTTATCTCTCTTATCTATTTCTCAAAATATATGTTGGAAGCTTTTTGCTTTAACTATGTCCATCATATTCTTGACGAGTTTAGTTGGAAACAATTTATTTGTTGGAAACTAAATATTAAGTCAAAAGATGAACATGTGAAAATTACCTTGAACATCTTATATGATTTGTGTGAGACATTCATTTGATGTTAGCATGGGAAGTTTCGTATTGATCATTCGATCACTTGAAAATTACTTGAAGCTAATGGTATGTGTGAGATTACGATTGTCGTCTTCCAAAGATGTTTCAATGATTGAAATGATATTTTAGAATAATTACCATTGTCTGGATACAACATGGTATGCATACCTAGTATGCGAAGTGTATTGTGATGATTCAGGTCCGGAACTCTTGTTTGCGTACCTAGTATGCGAACATGTTTACCTGAGAAGGTCTGGTACTCTCGTTTGTGTACCTAGTATGCGAACGGGTTTACCTGAGTTAGGTCCGGAACGGTTTTTCGTGAACCAGGTTTGCGAACGGCTTGACTAGGCCAAGGTCCAGAGTTGTTGTTCGCATACCCAGTTTGCGAACAAAGTGGTTAAGTTCTAAAATCGGTTATGTATGATTCTCATACTCATGAACTAAAACATTTATGATTTAAGGAATGCAAATTAACTTTTCAAACCGTGGCTTGATGTTCATGAATTGATTCTTGTATAAGTACTTTGTACGATTACGAATCAATCCGATTTTGTTTCAATTTGTTCATATATATTTCTATGAGATAGTGAACAATTGAACAACTCTATTTGAAACACAATTTGATTCATTTGATTATCTTTCATGATTAATTGATCATCATATTTGATCTAGAAGTGTTAGATGAATATGGTTAAGTTAAAAGTGTTCATATGGCTAACATCGGTTAACTGTTATTGAGCCAACCCAACATACACGTTTAGGTATGGTTACCCATCTCTAAATATAAGTATATTTCATTTGTGTGTAACAAGATAAGACCATCTAACGGTGGAGATTGATTGATTAATTTCTAAGAAGACCTAGCTTAAATCTTAAATCAAGAGTTAATTTCACAGTAAATATTGAATGCTTTGTTACTAAGCTATCTTAGCTTTGATTGTAAGCAACCCTAATTTAAAAGACTATATAAGGGAGAACTCTAGCAACTAGAAAACCTAATCCCGACACTTTCTTGTGTCCTAGTTGCAAACTAGAGTCGTAACCTAGATTTTTCCAAAACCATTATTAGGTTAACGACTTGAAGACTGCATTTGGGATTCTTGAAGCCAGATCCAACTATTTTTTTCTATAGTTGCGTATTCTGATCTTACTTGTTCTATCGTATTGAGTTTTATCTTCTCTAAGATTTAGTCGAGATTTATCTCCGATAGGTAAGATATAAAAAGTAATCACAACAGTTCTTCGTATGAGAATCTTGTGATTCCGTAATAACTTCTTATGTTAATTAGGTTATGTGAGGTGACTAATATTTCTAGGATGCTCTTCGGGAGTATAAGACCGGATTATTAGTTGGTTCCTGTTCACCATGATCTTTGTATCAAAAGACGGAATAAAAACAGAATAGATAATAGACATATCTGTGGGAGACAGATTTGTTTATAAGTCTTCGACTTTGGGTCATAACAACTCTTAGTTGTGGGTGAGACCAACTAAGGGAATCAAGTGCGCAGAGTCCGACGTGGTTCTAGAGGCGTAAGGAACGCAACTGTACCTTAATCGATGTGATACTTGGTTAGGGCTCAACTACATTCCAGTCTGAGGTTAACTTGTAGTATGCTAGTGTCTGTAGCGGCTTAATACAGTGTGGTGTTCAAATCTAGACTAGGTCCCGGGGGTTTTCTGCATTTGCGGTTTCCTCGTTAAAAAAATTTCTGGTGTCTGTGTTATTTCTTTTCCGCATTATATTTGTTTATATAATTGAAATATCACAGGTTGTGCGTAATTCAATCAGTTGATAAATCCGACCTTGATTGTTGGATATAACTTGATTAACACTTGGATATTGGTCTTTGGTACCGTCCAAGTTATTTCTCATATCAATCAGGCTTACGGATTTCTATCTGTTCGATTTGCTGATTGTATTGAGAAAGAAAGATAAAAGCTCTTTGATATATTTCTTGATCGAGTCTCACTTTTAAGTTGGTGCTCTCAGTATTATATTAGGGTGTATTCCATACAGATTGCCGAACTAATTATTGGGTGTGGTTGTTATACCCCCGCTTTTTTAATTGGTACCAGAGATGGCAAACACACTAAGACCTCATAAGTCTGTGTTTGTAGCAATATGACTCTATAGACAGGAGTGATATCTCTGACAAACGCATCACCAGAAATAAAAATTATGTTTCTATGGAATCTATTAAAGAGAAAGACTTATCTGACTCAAATATAGATGAACAAATTTTTCCCATGAAATAGGCTAATATTGATAAGCATTATCCTTTTTATCTTACTGACGAGTCTGACTCTGAAGTAGAAAGGGAAGCAGCCTAAGAAAGTGCTGTGATTCTAAGACAAGTTAAAATCCAGTCCGCTGAGGTCAACATACTACGGGAAAAACATACTTTGACAACCCCTGACAGGTGTTGTAGTAGACCTACGACGACTCTATTCTATGGGTTGTGGAAGGGGGGGGGGGTTGTAGAAAGTCCGCGATTTACTACGACTTCAAGCTAAGAGTCGTAAACGTTGTTGTGGTTCAAGTTTGGACTACCTTGTGGTTCAGTTGTGATTCTCTTTCGATTTTACTTTGGAAGCCTAACACAACCTATAATAAGAGTTGTGAATCCTACTTTTACTATACCTACAGGAATTGTAGGACATCCTTCCACAACAACCTCTATGTGTAGTAGAAAACATTTGCACAATCCCCTTGTTAGGTTGTCAAACTCTAACATAATTTTATAAAGTTTCTTTCACAACTCTTACTATGATTGTGATTAGTCTTGTCACTACTCTTGTTCGAGTGGTTGAAAAATCTTGTGCAACTCTTATTTATATTGTTATACTTGATTTCACAACCTTTGTCTTCAGTAGATGAATGTGTTAGAAGTTGTGTGCATAAAACTATTTTGAAAAAAAAATTTATAGCTGAAACCGAATTGCCGAAAGTATTTCAAATTCACATTTACCTGCCAGTGTAACACATTTACATTCATTCAAGTTAACCTGCCACTCCAATTGCATTACCTAGCTAACTTCAAATCACCTTGTATGAAAGTGTGTTCTGTATGAAAGTGTGTTCCACAACGAAAGAAAAAAAAAATGATAGATTCTTTGAACATGACTAAAAATATCATATAAATCCTAAACGCAAATATTGGCCTCCCCCCACAAATGTGGCAGTATCACCCATTCAGCTCATCAGACTCACACTTTGCTCAATCCTCCTTCAGCTCTGCCTCAAGCCATATAGCTCGTCAACACGGCACTTGGTATGCAGCTGCAATGTAATTCTCAGCTCAAACCCTTCAATCTCATACTCAACAGCAACCACCACAACTGATTTCTTGGCCTCGAATCTCTTCATTACCAGGACTTCAATTTCAAGACTCTTGCTGCAATACTTAACACCACAGCATCTTCCTGTAGCATTCACTAACTTCCTAGCAAACCATTCAATTCATCTCACCAACAACACCTCACTTTCTCCAGCAGTAAGTATAAACCGCTTGACCAAAATCCAGTCTAACCACATCAGCTTCTTCTGCAATTTAGATCCCCATCAGCTCACGAAAACAACTCATCTTCTCAACCAGACAACCACAGCTCCACTGCAAACCCATTTGCCATTCTCCTTGTTCTCATGTTCACCTGCAACAAGAGCTTGGCAAAAACCCATTTCCTGTAGCAACAACACATTACTTTCTTCGCTATTCACGGCTTGCAATTCCAACACCTGCTACCACCATCTGTTACAGCTCCACCAGTTCAAGAATCCACAACACTCTTTTGCTTGGAAAAGTTTGCTAGGGAGGACACCCGAGCGCTCATACAAACTAAGGTACTGATTAACCTGCGGAAAGAAGAAACCCCAGAACTAAGAAAATCATCGAGCTACAAGATACAACTACGTAACAAAGCATAACCACTATAATGTTGCAGTGAGTTTTTAGATTAAGTAATAAAACAGCTGAATATGTAATCTTCTAGGGTATGTTGAGCAGAGTTTTAATCATAATAAGCAAATAAACAAATAAACTTTGAAGAACCTCACTTTTCTATAATCATTTGGATGAATCCTGTTGGCAGCATCTGGATCGAGCTCTTTAATAAGATTATAGTTATTTGTAGACCCATTATTTCCCAACTAATACTTACAATCTGATTGCTTATCCGCTGTTTAAAAAAATAGCTATAATATCAAACACTCTTCCTAAGTTCATTATTAAACATTAATATACTATATAAATCAAGAAAACATGCTCACCGGGCAAGGAACTAACACAGACATCGTCCATATCTTCCATCGAATCAACGAGAAGGAACGGACTCACCAAAGCCTGAATTTGATAGATGACACCATTAATATTAATAACTAATTCCAAAAATCCATAATCAAAATTCACTACACTACACATGCAGATTTCAAGCAATTCAGAGACTACAAAATAATACCTGAATATAGAAATTTGTACCACCAACAACAACAGGCAAGTGATTCCTCGACAAAATCTCATCTATAATCTGAAATTATTTCCCTAAAACACATCAATAATAATCCAAGTAAATGCACCCACAAAAAAATAGATAACCATAAAGACTGGGATTTCCTTAAAGCTCAGAGAAGAACCAATTTGTGGTCAATTTAATAAAGATAAGAAGCCTATTTTCTTGTCAATGACCACATGATATAACAAATGAATTTTCCCATACCTTGAGAGCTGGTACCAGTTGGGATATCCCCAAAGAGATAATTGTAAGATACAGTGCTGCATTACAGAGAAAAGACAGAAGTTTCTATTAGTATCTCCAAAGGGATTGGTCGGTCTATATTGTGCAAATACTAATGAATTTGTAGGGAGAGTAAACTTACTGCACATTAAGACTCAGAAAATACTAATGCGGCACAACATCTACTTTTTAATTGTTGTATTTTACTTTCCTGAATTTTTTTACACCCAAAAAGTTGAGTCACACAATGGAAGGAGGGAGGGAGGAAGCATGGAGCTCACAATGTATATAAATTCTGAAGCAGGCCAAGTTCTTGTGAAAGGACTCTAGAATTGAAACAATAATATGTAAGGTCTCTGGAGATCTCAGTAACACTGGTGGAGTTGGAGATCATGCAGGAAGCTCTCTGGACCTTGGCAAGGTTGCCCCATGGTACAACAGTAAGTGGTTTGTAGTTGATACCACACTTGAAACCATTTGGGGACCAGTCAACAAACTGGATGGTTCTCTTAGTCTTGCTGGTGGCAACAGCTGCATTAACGTCCTTGGGAACAACATCACCACGGTACATCAGACAACAAGCCGTGTATTTCCCATGGCGAGGATCAGACTCAGCCATCATGGATGAAGGATCTGAGAACATCACCACCAGTTCAAGAATCAACAGCACTCCTTTGTAATCATCCATGGAAATAACATCTTCCATACCCTGTATTACCAAATCAAACCCACCATCTTCATAGCTTCTAAAACCCTTGACAAACACCAACACATAGAAGAAAGTCAAAACAGGTATGCTTTAAAGAGAACTAAATTAGAATTGAATACATAGAAACTCAACCCATAGAATTTCGATACGAAATCGAAAGAAAAGTCAATGATACAATTTACAGAAAACCTAGAAAATCCGAAATCAAAACCCTAATTTCATTTCAAATCTGAACAGAAGTTGTATAAAATGAAATTCTCCCATGAAATACAAGAAGATCGGTAAGTTACAAACCTTAACAACAAAGAAAAAAAAGGAGAAAATGGTTCAAGAAGAATGAATCTTACCTCTTTGCTTTGTTCTGTGGTTACAGGTTTAGATTGGGTTCACGGGAGAACTTCGATTTTGTGCAGGAGATGAAGAAGACGGAGAAAGGGGTTAGGTTGGGGAACAATGATTTTACTAATTTATTTTCATTTCTTCTGATTTGTTTCAGTTTTCGGTTTGGTGGTGGAGTTGAAGAAGATTGAGAAGAGAGGCTGAGAGAGAAAAGAGAGCGAGAAGAGAGATGAAAGTGAGAGGAGGAGAACGATTGGTGGCTTTCTCTCTCCGATTTAGTAGATAAGGTGATAATACTTAGATTTGGACGGTGTAGATTCGCTTTAGGATGTTCATAAGGATTGCAGAAACTAAGGGATGGTGTAGATTTGCTTTAGGATGCTCATACGGATTGAGAAGCTTGTGTGTTTCTCTTTGTGCTAGTACATACTCGTGTATTCGGTTTTATTATCAACTTTCAATATGAAAAAAATACAAAATATATATCAATAAATTTAAGATATTATTATGGACCTTCGGTTATAAAAAAATTCTAAAAAATATATGGGAATCGTGCTGGAAAAAAGAAGAAATGAATTCGATAATTGGTGTGTTTCTTTGTGCTTTCTCTTTGTGCTTTTGTGTTTTCTCCTTGTGTTTTCAGTTTGAATTTCAACTAGTCACATAGGTCATGAAGCCATTTCAACTAGTCATACAGTTCATGAACTTCAAATGTGGGTTCTGACCTCAAACTTAGCATGATACATCTTCGAAATCGATAAATATAAAGCTCAATGTCGATTCGAACTTCAAATGTGGTATAATGGAATACAAACTATGAACCACAAAGCTCCAGGAGGGTTCTGACTTTAAACTTAAAAGGATACATCATCGAAATCGATAAATATGAATCTCAATGTCGATTTGAACTTCAAATTCTGTATATTGACATACAAACTATGAACCATGATGCTATGGGTGGGTTCTGACTTCAAACTTTGCAGGATACATCATCAAAATCGATAAATATAAAGCTCAATGTCGATTCAAACTTCAAGTGTGGTAGAATGGAATACAAAGTATGAACCACAAAGCTCCAGGAGGGTTCTGACTTAAAACTTAGAAGGATACATCATCGAAATCGATAAATATGAATCTCAGTGTCGATTCGAACTTCAAATTCGATATAAGGACATACAAACTATGAACCAGGAAGCTTCAAGTGGGTTCTTACTTAAAGCTTAGCAGGATACATCATTGAAATCGATAAATATGAATCTCAGTGTCGATTCGAAATTCAAATTCGGTATAACAACAAACAAACTATGAACCATGAAGCTCTGGGTAGGTTCTGACTCCAAATTCGGTATAACGATAAATATGAAACTCAGGTAAGATTTAATCAGAATATTCCCTGAAACCTTAACACAACCCTTTTCGTCAACTTCGATACTGAACCTGACTCTGAGCTCAAAACATGGCCGCGGGTGTACTACAATAAGTCGGAAACTTCGTAAGAATGATGAATCCACCCATCTACATGTAAGATTTTATCGGAATATTCCCTGAAACCTTAACACACCCCTTTTCGTCAACTTCGATAATGAACCTGACTCCGAGCTCAAAACCTGGCCGAGGGTGGACTACAATAAGTCGGAAACTTCGTAAGAATGATGAATCCACCCATCTACATGTAAGATTATATCGGAATATTCCCTGAAACCTTAAACACACCCTTTTTTTTTAATCAATTTTGATACTGAACCTAACTCCGAGCTCGAAACCCTTCCTCGAGTAGACTACTATAAGTCGGAAACTTCATAAGAATGATGAATCCACCCATCTACAGGTAAGATTACATCGGAATATTCCCTAAAATCTTAAACACACTTCTTTTTTTATCAATTTCGATACTGAACCTGACTCTGAGCTCGAAACCTTGCCTCGAGTGGACTACTATAAGTCGGATACTTCGTAAGAACGATGAATCCACCCATCTACAGGTAAGATTCCATCGGAATATTCCTTGAAACCTTAAACACACCCCTTTTCGTCAACTTCGATACTGAACTTGGTTCCGAGCTCAAAACCTTGACGAGAGTGGACTACTATAAGTCGGAAACTTTGTAAGAACGATGAATCCACCCATCTACGGGTAAGATTCCATCAAAATATTCACCGAAACCTTAAACAAACCCCTTTTCGTCAACTTCGATACTGAACCTGGCTCTGAGATCAAAACCTGGCCGGGAGTGGACTACTATAAGTCGGAAACATCGTAAGAACGATGAATCCACCCATCTACGGGTAAGATTCCATAAGAATATTCCCTGCAACCTTAAACAAACCCCTTTTCGTCAACTTCGATACTGAACCTAGCTCTGAGATCGAAACTTGGCCGCGACTACTATAAGTCGGAAACTTCGTAAAAACAACAAATCCACCCATCTATATGTAAGATTCCATCGGAATATTTCCCGAAATCTTAAACAAACCCATTTTCGTCAACTTCGATACTGAACCTGGCTCTGAGATCGAAACCTGGACGGGAGTGGACTACTATAAGTCGGGAACATCGTAAGAACGATGAATCCACCCATCTACAGCTAAGATTCCATTGGAATATTCCCCGAAATCTTAAACAAACCCATGTTCGTCAACTTCGATACTGAACCTGGCTCTGAGATCGAAACCTCGACGGGAGTGGACTACTATAAGGCGGAAGCATCGTAAGAACGATGAATCTACCCATCTACAGGTCAGATTACATCGGAATATTCCTCGAAACCTTAAACAAACTCATTTTCATCAACTTCGAGAAAGAACCAGGATCTGAAATCAAAACTTGGCCGGGAGTGGACTATTATGCGTCGGAAACATCGTAAGAACGATGAATCCACCCATCTACGGGTAAGATTCCATCATAATATTCCCTACAACCTTAAACACACCCCTTTTCCTCAACTTCGATAATGAACATGGCTCTAAGATCGAAACCTGGCCGCGACTGGACTACTATAAGTCGGAAACTTCGTAAGAACGATGAATCCACCCATCTACAGGTAAGATTCCATCGAAATATTCCCCGAAATCTTATCCAAACCCATTTTAGTCAACTTCGATACTGAACCTGGATCTGAGATCGAAACCTGGATGGGAGTGGACTACTATAAGTCGGAAACATCGTAAGAATGATGAATCCACCCATCTACAGGTAAGATTCCATCGGAATATTCCTTGAAACCTTAAACAAACCCCTTTTCGTCAACTTCGAGAAAGAACCTGGCTCTGAGATCAAAACCTGGCCGGGAATGGACTATTATAAGTCGAAAGCATCGGAAGAATGATGAATCCACCCATCTACGGGTAAGATTCCATCGGAATATTCCCTGAAACCTTAAACACACCCCTTTTCGTCAACTTCGATACTAAACCTGGCTCTGAGATCGAAACCTGGATGGAAGTGGACTACTATAAGTTGGGAACATCGTAAGAACAATAAATCCACCCATCTACAGCTCAGATTCCATCGGAATATTCCCTGAAATCTTAAACAAACCCATGTTCGTCAAATTCGATATTGAACTTGGCTCTGAGATCGAAACCTCGACGGGAGTGGACTACTATAAGTCGGAAGCAACGTAAGAACGATGAATCCACCCATCTACAGGTCAGATTCCATCGGAATATTCCTTGAAACCTTAAACAAACTCATTTTCGTCAACTTCGAGAAATAACCTGGCTCTTAGATCAAAACTTGGCCGGGAGAGGACTATTATGCGTCGGAAACATCGTAAGAACGATTAATCCACCCATCTACGGGTAAGATTCCATCAGAATATTCCTCGCAACCTTAAACAAACCCCTTTTCATCAACTTCGATAATGAACATGGCTCCGAGATCGAAACCTGCCGCGATTGGACTACTATAATTCGGAAACTTCGTAAGAACGATGAATCCACCCATCTAAAGGTAAGATTCCATCGGAATATTCCCCGAAATCTTAAATAAACCCATTTTCGTCAACTTCGATACTGAACCTGGCTCTGAGATCGAAACCTAGACGGGAGTGGACTACTATAAGTCGGAAACATCGTAAGAACGATGAATCCACCTATCTACAGGTCAGATTCCATCGGAATATTCCTCGAAACCTTAAACAAACCCCTTTTCATCAACTTCGAGAAAGAACCTGGCTCTGAGATCAAAACCTGGCTGGGAATGGACTACTATAAGTCGGAAGCATCGTAAGAACGATGAATCCACCCATCTACGGGTAAGATTCCATCTGAATATTCCCCGCAAACTTAAACCCATTTTCGTCAACTTCGATAATGAACATGGCTCTGAGATCGAAACCTGGCCGCGACTGGACTACTATAAGTCGGAAACTTCGTAAGAACGATGAATCCACCCATCTACAGGTAAGATTCCATCGGAATATTCCCCAAAATCTTAAACAAACCCGTTTTCGTCAACTTCGATACTGAACCTGGCTCTGAGATCGAAACCTGGACGGGAGTGGACTACTATAAGTCGGAAACATCGTAAGAACGATGAATCCACCGATCTACGGGTAAGATTCCATCTGAATTTTCCCCGCAACCTTAAACAAACCCCTTTTTGTCAACTTCGATACTGAACCTGGCACCGAGATCGAAACCTGGCCGCGACTGAACTACTATAAGTCGGAAACTTCGTAAGAACGATGAATCCACCCATCTACAGGTCAAATTCCATCGGAATATTCCTCTAAACCTTAAACAAACCCTTTTTCGTCAACTTCGAGAAAGAACCTTGCCGGGAATGGACTACTATAAGTCGGAAACATCGTAAAAACGATTAATCCACCCATCTACGGGTAAGATTCCATCTGAATATTCCCCGCAACCTTAAACAAACCCCTTTTTGTCAACTTCGATACTGAACCTGGCACCGAGATCGAAACCTGGCCGCGATTGAACTACTATAAGTCGGAAACTTCGTAAGAACGATGAATCCACCCATCTACAGGTAAGATTCCATCGGAATATTCCCTAAAACCTTAAACATACCCTTTTCCTCAACTTCGATACTGAACCTGACTCCGAGCTCAAAATCTTGTCGCGATTGGACTATTATAAGTCGGAAACTTTGTAAGAACGATGAATCCACCTATCTACGGGTAAGATTCCATCGGAATATTCCCCGAAACCTTAAACACACCCCTTTTCGTCAACTTCGATACTGAACCTAGCTCCGAACTCGAAACCTGGCCGCGAGTGGACTACTATAACTCGGTAACTTCGTAAGAACGATGAATCTACCCATATATAGGTAAGATTCCATCAGAATATTCCCTGAAACCTTAAACACACCCCTCTTCTTCAACTTCGATACTGAACCTGGCTCGGAAAATTTTGTCGTAACCCTACGACGACCTTTATTAAAGGTTGCGAAAGGGGTTGTAGAAAATAGTTTTTATCAGAATAGAGAATTTTTTTAGCATATGTGCATACCAAATAGTTTTTAGCAGAATAGAGAAAAACTTAGCAGAAGTGAATAAAAATTTGTAGAAGTGAAAAAAATTTAGCAGGACGACAATTTTTTTTCCGTACCCTTACGACAACCTTTACTGAAGGTTGCGAAAGGGGTCGTAGAAAATCTTACATTGTAGCCATCCATTTCAATCTCTAACCGTCCATTTTTTTTTCATTTCTCTCCTTATATTTTCCTTAACCTTTCTCATCCACTTCTTTTTTATTTATTATCTTTTTTTCTTCTTATCTCCCTCATCACCTCCTCCTTCATCACTTCTTCTTCTGTAAACCACCATCTTTTTTTATTATCATTTTGAGTTTTGTTACCATTTTATATCTAAATTACTAAATTGTTGTAAGTCATCTTATAAGTTTAGAATGCTTTGAATGCAAGAAAATTCCTGGAACTGAACTTGAAGTTCCAAAACAATATTTGGGTACTTGAACTGTGAAATAAAGTGTCAGGGACATGCTTTCTTCAACTAATAGATATGAAATGAGATGCATTCTCATTGTAGAATGTGTGTGATTGTTTAAAGGTAAGGCTTCCCGCTGTTTGCGGCTCAGTCACCTGAGTGTTATTTTTGAACATAAAATTTTGTTTTTACAACTCTTATAAAGGTTGTCAAAGGTTGTCATAAAGTTAGTATAAAAAAGAACCATTAAACTGACAAAATTGTGATAGTCTAGGCATGGTTGATGGTGTGGACTTGCATGCAGGAGGCTCAAGTTCAAATCCCCGCAACCTCATTTTCCAACATCCTATATTTTTACTTCAACAACTCTTATAACAACCACATTTTCATTTAAATAAGACACAAAAAACCCAAACTTGTGAAGTGTAAGGATGGTTGATGCCAACTCTTTTTCTTAAAGAGTTGTCGTTTGTTTTCTTGTCGCAACCCTTTGGTTCTAGGGGTGGGTAGTACTGCCATTCTACAACTCTTCCTTTGAAAAAAGTTGTAAAACATGAGATGTTCTACGACTTTTATAAAAAAGTTGTAGAACTCCAGTTGTAGATGTATATTTTTCTTGTAGTGACAGGTTGAAACACAAGTCAGTATGCTTATTGATATGGTTAATGATCGTGACTCTCAGTTAAAGATTCTTTGTGGAAAAAAAAACGAAGTAAGTTTATCAAAAACTTTACTCGAGGCCAAACTTGAGGAGAATGCTTTAGAAATTAAACGCCCATTGAGTAAATCTCTTATTCAATGTAAAGTTTGTTCTAAAGAGTCTACTATACCAATTGCTTCTGTCACAACTGAGATATTAGAAAATGTGACTACTTGTAATCGTGTTTGTCTAATGAAATCGATTTCAGAAGCTAAAGTGCAAACCTTTCTTATTACTAAAGATGTGTTTGTAACTTCCTCGAAACAAGGAATCACCACATCTCACGGAAGGAAGAAATCTTCTAACAATGTTGTTAAACCTATTCACTCTAATCACTATGGTGATCAGAAAGTATGTCTCTTTTGTGATTCAACATGACATGTTCGACGGAAGAGCAAATTAAGGTTAGATGACAACTATATTGGTCGAATTCAACACACCTTAGATTAAATACTCAAAGGTGTAACTGACATTCGTATGTCTAAACCAATCGGTTTTAGTAATCACCCTATGAAACCTTCCAGGAAAGTCAGTTCAATCTGTTCTTCTAATGTTCGAACCTATAATAGTAGCGTTAACACGAATCGATCAAGAAGATTTCAAAAATATCCTCCTCTAACAAAGGGGAAGGATGTTTTTCAAAGTGTGAAAAAGGTACCAGAAGGTGTAAAGAACAATGGAGATGTGAAGGACAAACTTATCAACAGGTTGTCAAATTCCTCCAGACAAACTTCCTCAGGTAAGGATTCAAACTTGATTTCATACTTTGATGATAGTAAGTTTTATGATGCTTTTTCACATCAAAAGGGGTTTCCTCCAAAAATTAGAAGAAAAAAGAGGCTTAACCAAGAACGTTATTCATTTGATGAGCATAATGCTCATACTTGTGTTAATTAATCACAAGGTTTGAAATCTTACTCATGAAAAATCCTGCTGAGGGATGTGCTAATGATCAGGTATACTTGGTGGCAAAAATGTTTTCTGTTTAGTTGAGATATTCTCTTATCGATTGATAGCTAGATTATTGCCCACAGACAATGTTGCATAAGTATTTTCGTTGATGAAAGTTTTCTTCAAAGTGTCTACTTGTTGAATTTTTTTCTTAGAAGATTTTACTCGTTATAATTTTTGTGTGCCACTCTTGTGCTCTAAATTTTCCTCTTGTGAGAATATAAAATTTATTGAGTTAAGATTTGTGGAAAAAAAAATCACATAGAAAAATATTGATATGTAACCATTAAAGTTTTAAACCTTGTGGATGGGTCTTTACAACATTTCTAAGTTTTCTTTTGTGGGATAAGTTTGTGTTCGTACGGGTACCCGTCTGTTACATGTCACGAACCAACTCTAAAAACCCTAAAAATATTCCCTGTGAAACCGTTTATATACCTATCCTATTGAATTGAGTTATCTCACTCTAGGTTATTTTTTTTATCAAGAATGTCATCTCCTTCTCGCACTTGCGATTTTATGAAAGGTTTTCTTGATAAGGGTATCGGTTACGGATCCAAAGGGAAGAAGAAAAGAACTCTTGTAGAAGTCTACGCTGTCGAATCTCAAAACTCTGAAGATCATCCTGATGACTCATGCTATTATGCATATACTCATAAAGATGTAAAGCATGATGGGATGGTTTCTACTGAAGTTGTTCATGTTTTTCTTAAATACTTTGAGGAAGCAAAACTGCAGCTCGTTGATACTATGAAAGGTCTAGATGTGTTACGAACTGAGTTGAAAAAGGTTAATTCTGACCTTGTTCTCATGAAAATGCATGTTAAAGATCTTCTCAATGAGGATATCTTCTCCGAAGAAGCAGTGGATGCTGTTAATCACAAGCTCAAAGATCTTAAAACTCGTGAGGGCTCCGAAAGTGTAATTTGATTTTAGTTTGTTTTTGGTTCTTAGGAGTTGATTTTATTTTGTCTAGGAAACTTCTTATGATAATTTATTCTTATGTTTAAGAAGGATAACTAGGGTTGGAATAGCAATTATTGTGATTACACATAGCTATTTGAACGATTTTCATCTTGCAATGTTTTTAGATTTATTTATTTAAATTCTAAAGTTATTTGGAAGATGATGTTTGCAGTATTCAATCTTTTTGATTTTATATATTGCAATTGTTTATGAGATGTATGCCTTTACGTTCGTGAACTGTGCTAGTATCTCATTATTGCTCAAAAGTTAAGTCTATTATGTCTTTATGCAAATATTGATAAAAGATAGAATGAACTTTTGAAAAATTCCGCAGTATTGATCTTTCCCTAATCCACTTCTATGTGAACATACTGTATGGTTCCGTAAGTTTTCTTATGTTGAGTGTTTCCGATTAAGTTAATCAATAAGGTCTCCTTGTGGTTAATTTATTCGAGTTTACTGGATACAAATCCATGTGATTTGTTAATGTCCAAAGAAATCCTTTTTTTCTTGTAAAAGTAAGGTCGCTCATGTTGTTCTCTTGGGAATGACATCAAATGGGGGAGAGTTCTTAAATGAACTTGTGCTTAATTGCCATATCTTTGTGGGGAGTGCGGTTGTGGAATATTGTAAGAGTTATCTTGTATCTTTATAAACTTGTTGATGAATACACTAAGTTTCGACTTTGTGAAATCATCGAAATAAAGTTGATATGTTATCTTTTAGTCATGGATTATTTCTTTGAGAATTTCATTATGATCCCATAGTTTTCGTAACTTTGCCAATTTACATTTACAAAAAAGGGGGAGAATTATTTAGTAGTTCATGTTAGAGCACTGCTCGGTCGAACTCGCAAGGGTTGCTATCTCAAGCTTGTTTGTCAAGTTTAGCTGATCAAAACTATAAGTCTTGATTTCTAGTCTACTTCTAGCTATGTCTCGGATTAAGATAGAATGTGTAGTTGAGCTTTAGACTTCACAGCGTTCATCGATTGAAGACGAACTACCGAGGAGAGCTTGGAGGAACTTCATCAACAAAAGGTATGTGGAGACTAAAACTTATCAATCACTCAGAAGTCTATTCTATTCTATCTCCTATTGAGACTAAGTCGTATAGCTATATAGACTTTTATATGACACACATTTGATATTACCAGCCGAGTTTAACTCGCTTATATATTTCTCGTAATATATGTTGGAAGCTTTTTTCTTTAGATACGTTCATCATTATTCTTGACGAGTTTAGTAGGAAACAATTTATTTTTTGGAAACTAAATAATAAGTCAAAAGATGATCATGTGAAAATTTCCTTGAAACATCTTACATGATTTGTGTGAGACAGTCATTTGATATCGACTCGGAATGTTTCGTATTGATCATTCGATCACTTGAAAATTACTTATAAGCTAATAGTGTGTGTGAGACAGCTATTGTCATCTTCTAAGGATGTTTCAATGATTGAAATGGGAGTTCAGAACAATTAACCTTTGTATGGATACAACACAGTATGCATACCAATATGCAAACTTTGTGGTATGATTCAGGTCCGGAAACCTAGTTTGGATACCAGTATGCGAACGGTTTTAACTGTTAAAGTCCGGGAACCAAGTCCGGAAAGGCAGTATGCATACCGGTTTGCAAACTGCTGGACAAGACCAAAGTCCGGAACTATAGTTTGCGTACCCGTTTGCAAACTTAGTGGTTAAAGTTCTAAAATATTGTTAAGTATGTTTTCATACTCATGAACAAATACATTTATGAATTAAGGAATGCAATCTTTGCAAACCGTAGCTTAATGTTCATGAATTGATTCTCATGAATAAAATCCGATTTTGCTTCAATTGTTTCTTATATACTTCTATGAGATATATACAATTAAACAACTCTATGAGTAACACAATTAGATTCATTTGATTATCTTTCATATTTGATTGATCATCATATTATATCTAGATGTGTTAGATGAATGTGGTTAATACAAAAGTGTTCATATGGCTAACTTCGGTTAACTATTGTTGAGCCAACTCAATATATACACGTTTAGGTATGGTTACCCATATCTAAATGAAGGTATATTTCATTTGTGTATAACAAGCTAAGACCATCTAACGGTGGAGAGATATTGCTTTGGTTTTAAGAAAACTTAGCTTTAATCTTAAATCAGATTTTCATCTAACGGTGAATATTGAATGCTTTGTTTCTAAGCTAACCTAGCGTTGATTGTAAGCAACCCTGATTTGAAAGACTATATAAGGGAGAACTCTATAAACTGGAAAACCTAATCCCCACACTTCTGTGTGATACTAGTTGCGACTAGAGTCGATTCTCCTTTAACCTAGGTTTTTCCAAAACAATTATAGGTTAACGACTTGAAGACTTCATTTGGGATTCGTGAAGCCAGACCCAACTATTTTCTTTGTAGTTGCGTGTTTTGATCTTACTTGTTCTATCGTATTGAGTACTATATTCTCTAAGATTTGCTCGAGATTTATCTCCGATAGGTAAGATATAAAAAGTAATCACAAAGCTCTTCGTCTCATTCTTTATGATTCCACAATAACTTCTTCTACTACCATATAGTTAAGTTATTGTGAGGTGATTGATATTTCTAGGCTGTTCTTCGGGAATATAAGACCGGTTTATCAATTGGTTCATGTTCACCTTGATTTATCAAAAGACGGAACAAAACTTCATAGGTACTTCTGTGGGAGACAGATTTATCTATCAGAATAAACTTATTTGTGGGAGACAGATTTGTTTATAAGTCTTTGACTTTGGGTCGTAGCAACTCTTAGTTGTGGGTGAGATCAGCTAAGGGAATCAAGTGCGTAGAGTCCTGCTGGGGTTCAGAGGCGTAAGTAATGCGACTGTACTTTAATCGGTATGAGACTTGGTTAGGGATCAACTACATTCCAGTCCGAAGTTAACTTGTAGTAGTCTAGTGTCTTTAGCGGCTTAATATAATGTGGTGTTCAAATCTGGACTAGGTCCCGGGGTTTTTCTGTATTCGCGGTTTCCTCGGTAACAAAATTTCTGGTGTATGTGTTATTTGTTTTCCGCATTTTATTTGTTTATATAATTGAAATATCACAGGTTGTGCGTAGTTCAATCAATTGGTAAATTCAACCTTTGGTTGTTGATTTAAATTTATTGACACTTAAATATTGGTCTTTTGTACCATTCAAGTTATTCTCATACTAATCAATTCATGGATTTCATCCTGTTAATTTACTAATTGATTTGAGAAAGAGATATAACTCTTGGATATCTTTCCTTGATGGAGTTTGACTGTTTAGTTGATTCTCTTGGAATTATATTGGAGTTAGTCCATAAAGATTCCAGAACGAAATATTGGGTGTGGTTATTAGACCCCCGCTTTTTCGATTGGTATCAGAGGAGGCAAACACATTAAAGACCTCATAAGTCTATGTTTGTAGCAATATGATTTCAGTGGACAGACGTTTATCTCGCGATTACGCACATAGAGATGTCCTCCAAAGTTTTTGATTATGCCAAATGTATTGCTCTTACCTCAAATGATAACTCCTTAGCTGATTCTTCCGAATTCCGAGGTAAAAAACTTTTGCTATCAATTTTTGTTAACAAAGTGATAGGTTGCACTATGTCTGAATCTGAAATGGAGCTCACCAGAACTTTAAAGAAATCTGCTGAGATTATTGATATTCAAGTCTCCAAAATTAGATCTCTTGAAGAAAAAATATGCTCAGCTCACTGTTGAACTTGAGAACTCTCTTGATAGGGGACGGGAACTATATAGTATCGTTGAGTCTTTTTCTAAGAATATCGAAAATCTTGTTCAAGAAACTACTCTATAACGTGAAAAGATTAGTATGCTTGAAGATACTGTTAAAGAAGATTCAATTAGAGAAAAACGTTTAATCAAGACTTATTCGTCATAATTGAACAGCTGTCGTGTTGAAAAGAGAAACTTCTTGCATCTCTTTTACTATCCCAGGAACAGTGCAACTCCTTGAAAAGGGAAAAATCTGTTCTAGTATGTAAGTCTTCTTCAGTGCCTATCTATAATACTCATTTGGTATTACCTAGCATTAAGAAATTTACATCTAAGGAAATTCCTGTTAAGAAACAGTTACGTGACTTATAGATTTCCAAAAAGGTATGAGTCTGAAACGAGATGCTTCTAACGTTTCTTATCCACGAACCTGTTCATTATGTGGGAAAAAGAATCACAATGTTCTACATTGTTTCGCTAGAAAGAAACAGATTTCTGATCTTCAAAATCTACTTCTTTTTACTGTCGACAGAGTAAATAGTCTGACGACATCTATAATAAATTTCATTCCTGCAGAAAACCAGAACTCTCATAATAGAGGTTTCCATGATCACTCGTCTAGAAATGTCTAAAGGAATCGTGTCCCTCTTTATGGTGCAAATCCATACGTCACAAATGTACACATTCCCAGTGATTATGAGAATAAGTCTGGTAGATCTAAGTCTAGGAGATGGAATTCTCACAACTTTGATCATCTAGAACCTATCTCTAGAGGTCCTAGACTTAATCTTCAGAAAAATCCTTCTGATGGATATTCAAAAAGGTTTATGTCTAATTCTTCTGGAATAAGATATATTCAAAGGAAGGTAAGGAATATACAACACAAACACTCAGAAGGTATTTACAACTCTTCCCTAAATCTTTGTAGTGGGATTACATCTAACTAAGCTACCTAGTTCTAGGTATGCTTATCCTTGTATCTAACTTGGGAGTTGCAAGGATAATATTTGCGGGATGCTCAAGTTTGTTGTATATTATCGTATGATCTTGTGTTTGAATTAATGTTGTTTTCTTCATTTGCAAAAGTTGAGTCATACCTTGACTCCTGGTAACTAGTGCATCTTGTTGAAAAAACAGGTGTATTTCCTTATTTTGGATCTTTTCTGACCCATTAAATTTCAATAACTGGTCCGCGAAAGTCAGTGTCATCTTCCTCTTTAGAGTTTATAGGGTTTCCATAACAAGGGTTTCCTTCTCTTGTTCATATATATATATTTTTTATTTTTTTTTATTTCTCCATCCCTATTAAAAATATATATGGAAAACTCTTCTAAATCTCAGGAAGTAATAAATCTTGATATGGAAGAAGACATCAAAGGATACAGTGTTCAAGAGCTGGTTTTGAAGAAGATGATTGCAAGAAAAGAGTATAACTCTTGGATTGCTGAATCAGTCAAGGATTTAATTCATTTTCAGAATGACTCAAAGATCGAGTTTGCAAACCTTCAACTGCAAATAAATCATCTCATTGATGGTTAGACCAAAATCTTTGAAAATCAAAAGGTCCTGATACGGAACCAGAAGAAGCTCATCTCGGATTACATTAAGGCTAGGCAACTTGCATGTATTGTTGATCGAAAGGTGAATGTTCTAACTCATGAACATGGAGTTTCTACGGTCAAAAGGATCAAGGATATTGATAATACCTTTTATGGTGGAGTCATGGAGAGGTATGAAGTTATCAAAGAAGCCTGAATTTATTATTATGTCTAGGAAACTTCTTATGAGAATTTATTCTTGCGTTTTAAAAAGGATAACTAGGGTTTGGAATAGCAAATATTCTGATTACACATAGCTATTGCCAACGATTTTCATCTTGCAGTGTTTTAGATTTATTTAGTTAAATTCTACGTTATTTGGTAGATGATTTTGCAGTATTAATCTTTATTGGTTTTATATATTGCAAAAATATTTTATGGGATATGTGTGTTTACGTCCGTGAACTATGATTATCTCAGATATGTCAAAAGTTAAGTCTATTATGTTTTTATGCAAATATTGATAAAAGATAGAATGAACTTTTGAATATTCCGCAGTATTGACCTTTCCCTGATCCACTACTATGTGAAAGTACTGTATGGCTCCGTAAGTCTTCTTATGTTGAGCATTTCCGACTAAATTAATCATTAAGATCTTCTTGTGGTTAATTTATTCGAGTTTTCTGGATACAAATTCATGTTTCATGTAATTTGTTAATGTCCAAAGAAATCCTTTTTTTCTCGTAAAAGTAAGGTCGCTCTTGTTGTTCTTTCAAAAATGATATTTTATGGGGGAGAGTTCTTAATTGAACTTGTGCTTAATTGCCAAATCTTTGTGGGGAGTGCGGTTGTGGAATATTGTAGGAGTTATCTTGTATCTTTATAAACTCCTTGATGAATACACTAAGTTTCGACTATGTGAAATCATCGAAACCAAGTTGATATGTTCTCTTTTAGTCATGAATTATCTTTATGTGAATTTCATTATGATCCCGTTAGTTTTCGTACCTTTGCCAAATTTTATTGACAAAAAGGGGGGGAATTATTTTGTAGTTCACACTACATACATATGGTTTATGGATCATTATGTAAGGGGGGGTGGTTTTCATTGTGAGATGGAAGTATTGACTAAGGGGAACTGATACATATCACCATAGTATTATTGTCAAAGTTGTGATACAATTGAACTTTGATGTTGTGTGATAATACTATGACAATGTATAACAATAATTGAGAACAACTGTTTTCTTATTTTCATGGCTACGGATCTTCAACAACAATGATGCTGAATTGAACACGTTAAGAATCACTAAAGTACTTGGAGTGGCAAAGAATTCAAGGAATTTTGAAGAACTAAGGAAATCTAGCATGTTGGATGACAAGCTAAAAAGTTTATTTATTTTGTAATCCATATGTATTGATAGTTTTGTCACTAAAATTGACAAAGGAGAAGATTTTTAGAGCACTGCTCGGTCGAACTCGCAAGTGTTGTTATCTCAAGCTTGTTTTTCAAGTTTAGGTGATCAAAACTATAGTCTACTTATAGTTATGTCTCGGATTAGGATAGAATGTGTAGTTGAGCTTTAGACTTCACGGCGTTCATCGATTGAAGACGAAGATCTACTGAGGAGAGCTTGGAGGAACTTCATCAACAAAAGTTATGTGGAGACTAAAACTTATCTATTACTCAGAAGTCTATTCTATTCTATCTCCTATTGAGACTAAGTCGTATAACTATATAGACTTTTATATTATACAATTTTATATTTCGAGCCGAGTTTAACTCGCTTCTATATTTCTCAAAATATGTGTTGGAAGCTTTTTGCTTTAGCTACGTTCATTATTATTCTTGACGAGTTTAATTGGAAACAATTTATTTGTTGGAAACTAAATAATAAGTCAAAAGATGATCATGTGAAAATTTCCTTGAAACATCTTACATGATTTGTGTGAGACAGTCATTTGATATCGACTCGGAATGTTTCGTATTGATCATTCGATCACTTGAAAATTATTTATAAGCTAATAGTTTGTGTGAGATATCTATTGTCGTATTCTAAGGATGTTTCAATGATTTAAATGGGAGTTTAGAACAATTAACCTTTGTATGGAAACAACACAGTATGCATACCAGTATGCAAACTATTGTGGTATGATTCAGGTCCGGAAACCTAGTTTGCATACCAGTATACGAACGATTTTAATTGTTAAAGTCCGGGAACCAAGTTTGCATACCAGTATGCAAACAGTTCTACCTTAATTAGGTCCGGGACGGTAGTATGCATACCGGTTTGCAAACTGCTGGACAAGACCAAAGTCCGGAACTATAGTTTGCGTACCCATTTGCAAACTTAGTGGTTTAAGTTCTAAAATCGGTTAAGTATGTTTTCATACTCAAGAACAAATACATTTATGAATTAAGGAATGCAATCTTTGCAAACCGTGGCTTAATATTCATGAATTGATTCTCATGAATCAAATCCGATTTTGCTTCAGTTGTTTCTTATATACTTCATGTTAGAGCACTGCTTGGTCGAACTCGCAAGCGTTGCTATCTCAAGCTTGTTTGTCAATATTAGTGATCAAAACTATAAGTCTTGATTCTTAGTATATTTATAGTGATGTCTCGGACTAGGATAGATTGTGTAGTTGAGCTTTAGACTTCACGGCGTTCATCGATTGAAGACGAAGAACTATTAAGGAGAGCTTGTGGAACTTCATCAACAAAAGGTATGTGGAGACTGAAACTCATCTATCACTCAAAAAGTCTATTTCTACTCTATCTCATATATTGAGACAAAAGTCGTATTACTATATAGTATTCGATTATACACATTTAAGATTTCGATCTGAGTTTAACTCGCTTACATATTTCTCGAAATATGTGTTGGTAAGCTTTCGCTTTAACCAAGTTCATCTTATTCTTGACGCAAGTCAAAAGATGATCATGTGAAAATTGCCGAGTAACATTTTACATGATTTGTGTGATACAATCATTTGGTGTAGACTTGGAATGTTTCGTAATGATTATTTCAATAACTTGAAAATCGCTTTGATGTTAATAGTTCATGAAACCAACTATTGTCATCCTCTAAGAGAGTTTCAACGATTGGTTTTATATATTGCAAAAATATTTTATGGGATATGTGTGTTTATGTCCGTGAACTATGATTATCTCATATATGTCAAAAGTTAAGTCTATTATGTCTTTATGAAAATATTGATAAAAGATAGAATGAACTTTTGAATATTCCGCAGTATTGACCTTTCCCTGATCCACTACTATGTGAAAGTACTGTATGGCTCCGTAAGTCTTTTTATGTTGAGCATTTCTGATTAAATTAATCATTAAGATCTTCTTGTGCTTAATTTATTCGAGTTTTCTGGATACAAATTCATGTTTCATGTAATTTGTTAATGTCCAAAGAAATCCTTCTTTTCTCGTAAAAGTAAGGTCGCTCTTGTTGTTCTTTCGGGAATGACATTTTATGGGGGAGAGTTCTTAATTGAATATCTTATATGATTTGTGTGGTACAGTCATTTGATATTAGCTTGGGAAGTTTCGTATTGATCATTCGATCACTTGAAAATTACTTGAAGCTAATGGTATGTGTGAGATTCCCATTGTCGTTTTCCAAGGATGTTTCAATGATTGAAATGAGATTTTAGAACAATTACTCTTGTCTGGATACAACACGGTATGCATACCTAGTATGCGAACTGTATTGTGATGATTCAGGTCCAGAACTCTTATTTGCGAACCTAGTATGCGAACGGGTTTACCTGAGAAGGTCCGGAACTCTTGTTTGCGTACCTAGTATGCGAACGGGTTTACCTGAGTTAGGTCCGGAACGGTTTTCGCAAACCGAATTTGCAAACGGCTTGACTAGGCCAAGGTCCAGAGCTGATGTTCGCGTACCCAGTTTGCGAACACAGTGGTTAAGATCTAAAATCGGTTATGTATGATTCTCATACTCATGAACTAAAAAATTTATGATTTATGGAATGCAAATTCACTTTGCAAACCATGGCTTAATGTTCATGAATTCATTCTTGTATAAGTACTTTGTACGATTACGAATCAATCAAATTTTGTTTCAATTTGTTCATATATATTTCTATGAGATGTGAACAATTGAACAACTCTATTTGGAACACAATTAAATTTGAAAAAACGGGGGTCTAACAAACACACCCAATATTTCGCATAGAAATCTGTATGGACAAACTCCAATATACTTTTGAGAGAATCAACTAGACAGTCAAACTCAATCTCAAGAAAAGTATATCCAAGAGTTGTATCTCTGTTTCACAATCTAATCATCAAATCAAACAGATAGAAATCCGTGAGCCAGATTATTATGTGAAACAACTTGAACGGTACCAAAGACCAATGTTCAAGTATCAATCAATTTAATCAACAACCAAAGGTTGGATTCACTAATTTATTGAACTACGCACAACCTGCGATATTTCTATTATATAACAAAATATAATGCGGAAATGAAATAACACAGACACCAGAAATTTTGTTAACGAGGAAACCGCAAATGCAGAAAACCCCGGGACCTAGTCCAGATTTGAACACCACACTGTATTAAGCCGCTACAGACACTAGCCTACTACAAAGCTAACTTCGGACTGGACTATAGTTGAACCCTAATCAATCTCACACTGATCAAGGTACAGTTGCATTCCTTACGCCTCTTGAACCACGCCAGATTCTGCGCACTTGATTCCCTTTGCTGATCTCACCCACAACTAAGAGTTGCTACGACCCAAAGTCGAAGACTTGATAAACAAATATGTCTCACACAGAAAAGTCTATTGTATAGATAAATCTGTCTCCCACAGATATACCTATGAGTTTGAAAAGACGAGGGTGCCCAAATACACCACAATCATTAAATTATCCACCTATAAGTCCTCTTACCGAAAGTGATTGTCTATGGACAAAGTCAAGACAATACTAGAAATCGGTATTCACACTTTGTGTGATCATCTATGGATACGAGATCGAGACAATACAACAATTAAAGTGTGATTACTTTATAATAGGTTCGGACTTACCCAAACTCTATAGGATCACTATCAAGTAATACGGAGTTAACGTTTGTGTATTTTACTTTTAATTATAATAAACAATTATAATTGCGGAATTAGAAAAGTAAAAGAAACATCAAGATTTTGTTAACGAGGAAACCGCAAATGCAGAAAACCCCCGGGACCTAGTCCAGAATTGAATACTCTCATAATTAAGCCGCTATACAAAATCTAACAAACTTCGTATAGTTGAGACCAAGAAACTAAACCTAGTTCACCTAGTTTCTTTAGTATCCCTGAGCTTCCGACATTCAATAAGTACACGTACTGGAACAATTCCTTCGGATCGTATTCCAAACAGTAAAGGAACAACAAATCTATTTGGTAACAACTCTCTTGATTCTTTCAGATGAAGATATATCAAGTCATAAGCAAAGGCTCTTCTGTTTAACAAATAAACTCCTTTGCCTGGTTAGATCAATCTATCCAACAACTACCGAAGTAGCAGAGTTTAGATTTGCAATCAATCAATATAGAATCAAACAAGAAACTATAAGGTGATGCCGATCTTACACAACTAATCAATCGAATAAATCCGATTCTAGTTGGATCCCAGCCGATCAAGGTTTGTGCACACCCAAAGATATAAAAACCAAATCAGAAATCTTCTTTGTCTTCAAATCTTCTTTAATCTTCAATAAACACCTGCACAACACCACTTGAATTTCTTGTGATCAATCACGCAAAGAACGGAGTCTGTTAACAATGGATTATCACAATACGTCTTTAGATCTACAAACAGTTCTAAAGATCCCGTCGACACTTCGATCTAGTTTGTGTGAATCTTATATCAGAAGAGAAGATTCTCAAGAATAAACAAACTAGGTGCAATCAAAGTTCAACAACCGTTAATAAATCAAATCAATCGAAAACTAAAATAAACCGAAATTATCAAGTTTCCCACCAACGGTACTCGTAGATCGCTTCTTGATCCCACAGAAGTCTTTAAACGAGCGGTCGTAAGAAATTTCGCCTAATTAGCGTACTTTCCTCTCCGAATAGACGGCTCCACCAGAAACAACAAAAAGATGAAGTTTGCCTGGTTCTTAGGATAGTTTGCTCGAAATGCAAACTTGGGTATTTATAGACCCAGGATGTTTGGACACCAAGGAATTTCCAAAACCTAATAATCTTAAGATATGCAATAAATGCCCAAATCGGTTTTCATAATTCCTGCAAATGCTTTATCCAATATTTCCGAAATCTCACTAGAAAATATCCAATTAGTAAATGCACATTACCAATTTTTATTTTCCAGAGATATGCATTTAATTGCTGGTAATTAAAAGCATATAAAACTAACAACCTTAATTAAAAGATTCTCAATTTATTTCGGTCCGGGATCTCCTTGAGTAATTAAGGAATATCTTTGAACAATAAAAGATAAGAGTTACCACACTTCCAAACAAGTTTAGAATTAGTTCATCTGTATTCCAAGAACTACTATGTGATTGATCAAATATAAATTCATTAATCATGGGTTTACGGTTCTACCAAACACAAGGATCGGTTCTACCTCAATATGGTTACTGGGACCGGTTACATCAGTTACCAGGATTGGTTACACCAATTACCAGGACCGGTTACCTTATTCTCATGGTATTACTTATGATCGGTTACACAAGTCACTAGGATCGGTTACACCAATCACCAGGACCGGTTACGCCAATTACAAGGATCGATTACACAACTCTTTTGTGATCGGTCACACCAATTACTAGGATCGGTCACACCAATTACAAATATCGATCATACCATCTCAGGTGATTACTTAGGATCGGTTACACTAATAAAAGTCATACCAAATCATAAGTCAGGCACTGTGACTAGTTTTACCAAGATACATAACAAGTTATGATCGGTTCTACTAACTCACACATATTGGTAATCCAAAGATATGCAATGAATAACAATACCAATAAGCCTAGCAATTTCCCTTTCGATTCATAAAACAAGTTCATGAATGTACTTCCTTTAAACAATGTAAACATTGTTTCCTAGGATGAAATCTTCACCTTTACCCATACACATAATCACAATAGCATTCATACGATTATGTCGATGTCTTATATACGAAGTTCAAAAGATAAGCGTTATACTTCGTATCCTAATTCCTTAACACTATGATCATGTGATCATGTCTCACTACTAGAGTATAATAATCATTCACAGCTTCGCAGTTATGTTTTCAATATAGCACGAATTGAAAGATACGTTAGGAATGAAACAGTTCAAGTCAGAATATTACTAACCTCAAGAGGAAGGATGATGTCGTCGTTGTAGCTTGTTACTTCTTCACATTCTTCAAGTCTTCGAGTAATACTTGTATGTCTCATAATCCTAATCTTTCTAGTCTAATCTATACGAAGTTATCTCTAGTTACATAATCAAGCAACTCTTTAATTGAGTTTTGATTCACCAAAATATGACAACCAAACTTGACATACCAACGCTTAGTGGGTTCAACCGAGCTATGTTCTAACAATCTCCCCCTTTGTCAATTTTTGTGACAAACCTCTTAATACATATGGATAAACAAATTACAAGAATTCATTACACATACGCTTGATTCTAAGTTTCAACAGCACAATACCCTGCATATATTCAATGCATAAATGCCACTGTTGACATTTGAATAACAAAGCTAATACTCCCCCTAAAGGCAAGATAGGTAGATTTTCAATCCGAACATCTTTGTTATTCCGCTTTTGTAGTCAAGATAACTATAATAGCAATATGATATGTTGCTCCCCCTTAGTCAATGCTTTACTCTTTCGCTAGATATAACATTTAAGCACAATTGTCCTTTCCTTATTGATACCAAATCACTTGTTTACTCCATATATTTCTCCCCCTTTTTGTCACAAAATGACAAAGGTTCGACCAAATAAAGGACAAACCGAAAGGATCTTACAAATCTAAAAGACTTGAACAACCTATAAGAGTTAAGCACGAAGGTTTCACATACCATTTTAGATAACCAATATCAAAACCGAAACTACAAGTAATTTGGTTTTAATATGTTATCAAGGAAACAATTTCCCGAAGCAATTTTCCCTAATAGTTTAACAAATTGACTAAGAAACTTAGTTCCCTTGCTAAACCGATTGCACAAATACAATCGCTTATTTCGATAAGACCAAAATAAAGATCAGAATTAACTTTATTTTTCTCATCAGGCTCTAATTATTCAGATAATAACGTAGACCTTACACTTTAGACAAGACAAGTACTAGGTTAGTTAACTAGACCTTACACTTTAGACAAGACAAGTACTTTATTTTTCTTATCAAGGCATTCGATTAGACTTGAATAACCGAATCCTTTACTTTGATAAGTCTAACTAAGATCAGAATTAACTTAGTTTCTCTTATCCGGAATCGAATTGGACTAAACAAATGATCCCATATTTTGTTAATCCATAAACAATACATACAAACCAAATAAATTGACTTGCACAATTATTTGTCTTAATCGGAAGCAATTGAAACAAACATAGACATTAAAGCACTGCAATTGCACCGAAATTTCGTTAAGCCAAAAACAATTGATACCAAACAATAAAAAAAAATATCAAACCAGTTTTTCTCAACCGGTAACAATTGAATCACACACACACACACACATCCATACACACATAATGGAATAAACATCAATTGTACCGAATTTTGTTAAGCAAAAGAAAAATATATGCAATAAAATCAGGCTTTTCTTAAACAGGAAAACGATTAACTAACAAATTTGTTACCTCAGATTCCGCATCCTCTTCTCCCCAGAAAGATGTATCATTAAGCGCAAGTTCAA
>JAJJMB010014022.1:8474626-8487337 GCA_023531105.1 Papaver atlanticum
ACCCTACCCCCGTTGTGTTGTCATCCTCTCGTAAGAACAAAAGAACAACAACAAAGAGCAACCTTTACCATAAAAAGGTTGAATCGGTTTTAACTAATGCGTGCCAATAGCAAAAGTTGAAAACCCGAACACATATGTTTATGCTAAACACAAATTCATTCAACATATTGTGACTTTTTACATATGAGTTTCAATCGGAACACCTTATGATCCTTTGATAAAGCCTACCAACATGGGATAGAACTTAATCCCGCTAAATCAAAAAGCCATACAAACCATAAGGGTTCACACATATGAGATCAAATATTAAGGTTACGAAAACCGAAATCAAACATCGCATAAACACATAGCAATAATATAAAGCATTCAAGCACAGGCTATGTAATCGGAAAAACTATCACAACAAAAATTATAAAATAATAATTTTATTCATAAATAATAGATAGTTTTATTCAGCAATAGACCTTATACAATAATTGAAATAATCAAAAACTGATGTCTATTTTGTTAGATTAAGTATTACAGCATATAACTTAATCTTTAGTGGTGCTCTTATTGTTCACTGAAGTTTCTTCAGTAATCTGAATCTTGAGTCTTCTCTTCTCTTTCAGATGATTGAGTGTCCATTTCAAAAGATTCACTTCCACAATCAACTTCAAAAGATTTGACTCGAGCCACTTTTCATTCTTTTCAGAAGCTTCCAATTGTTCTCGGGCAATCTCAAAATCTCTCATTAAATAGAACATGAGATCAAGTGATATGTGATTCCTATTATGTTTCCTTGAGTAGTAGCACTTAATCTCAGTGGGAGGACATGTTTCAAGCTTCTGTAATTGTGAATCAATATCAATAGTATTTTCACCCATCTTTAACCGCAGACTAAACCTAGAGAGAAGAATCAGTTCTTAATTTTTTTTTAAATATCAAATTGAACTTGGTTTCCAAGTTTTTTGGGATACCTAATCAAGGTATTTTTTATTTGATAGGATTTGTGAAAATATACACTTTCGGAAATAATAGTGAGAGTTTTCCGAAACAGTATGATTAAGAGGGTCCGAAAATATCTTACCCAATTATTTTTCATGAACTTTCCTAAGATCGAAAGTATACTTCTAACAATAGAAAAAATATTCCAAATCTAGAAATATAATTTAGATGTTCATGATATAGATATATTTATACTTTTCTCACATTCCAGCGCTCTTTTAAGAATTTCCCAACAAACTTAATTGTTGAAGTGAGTACTTGATTGCTCATTTTTGTTTTCGGAATATGATCTATCATGATAGTTTCAGACATCTTCCTTTTTGAAACTATTCCATGAATAGTCTTTTCTCATTAAGTCACAACTTGAGTAATCTGATGCAACAGAAGGATCATAAGTGTGACAAGAATTCTTTTGAGTCACAAATTGATCAGAACTCTTATATCGACCCAAAAAATCCTTGGAATATGATATCATCTTTTGATGAGATTGTTTACTTGATTCCGATTTAGACAGTTGATCAACAACACAACAACATGATTTGAAATCATTTGTTTGAGTACATTTATGACGATTATTGCCATAGTCAGTAGGATAATCCTTGTCAATTGTTTTAGTCATCGGATTATTCCTTGAAACACATCCTTTTTGATTCTTGCAAGTGATTAGACTATTAGAATTAAGATGTTGTTTATTAGCTAAGAGATTCTGGGAATTACATATCCTTTTCTTAACTAATATATCTTTTCTTATTTGATCATTGTCAAATTCTCCAGATTCAGTTTCAAGAGAAAATGGAGCAGTATTTTGATCTTGATATAGACTAGATGTGATAACCATCATGTCAGGAGGTTAATGAACTTCAAGAATTTCTTGAGAGACAGCTTCTTCATGAAACCTGGTTTTTATCAGAGATTCTCTGATGATTTTATTGACAGATGGATAATATATATTATCTTTTAGATTATATTTTTCAGCAAGCTTTATGAAAAATTTAATCTCATCACTGTCATCTGAATCTGACTTGTCTATCATAAGTATTTATTTTCTTATTAGCCTATCATGGTTAATGTTTCCTGAGTTGTGTTCAACCAGTGAACTAACAGTGCTGAGCTGTTTATCAGGTTTTGAAAACAAACAACCTTTCTGAATTATATGATATTCTTGCTCTACGTTAACTGAATCATTCATGGGATTCATTTCTTATAGATTGGATTGCACCAAACACAGATTGTTAGATCTTTTCGTGTTTGCCCGTTCTGATACCAATTGAAAAGACGAGGGTACCCAAATACACCACAATCTTTAAATTATCTACCTATAAGTCCTCTTACCGAAAGTGATTATCTATGGACAAAGTCGAGACAATACTACAAATCGGTATTCACACTTTATGTGGTCGTCTATGGATACGAGATTGAGACAATACAACAATCAAAGTGTGATTACTTGATATTAGGTTCGGACTTAACAAAACTTTATAGGATCACTATCAAGTAATACGGAGTTAACGTTTGTGTATTTTGCTTTTAATTATAATAAATTATAATTGCGGAAATAGAAAAGTAAAAGACACAACAAGATTTTGTTAACGAGGAAACGGCAAATGCAGAAAAACCTCGGGACCTAGTCCAGAATTGAATACTCTCAGAATTAAGCCGTTATACAAAATCTAACAAACTTCGTATAGTTGAGACCAAGCAACTAAACCTATAGTCCACCTAGTTTCTTTAGTATCCCTGAGCTTCTGACATTCAATAAGTGCATGCACTGGAACAATTCCTTTGGATCATATTCAAAACAGTAAAGGAACAACAAATCTGTTTGGTAAAAACTCTCTTGATTCTTTAAGATGAAGATATCTCAAGTCATAAGCAAAGGCTCTTCTATTTAACAAATAAACTCCTTTGCCTGGTTAGATCAATCTATCCAACAACTACCGAAGTAGCAGAGTTTATATTTGCAATCAATCAATATATAATCAAACAAGAAACTATAAGGTGATGCCGATCTTACACAACTAATCAATCGAATAAATCCGCTTCTAGTTGGATCCCAGCCGATCAAGGTTTGTGCACACCCAAAGATATAAAAACCAAATCAGAAATCTTCTTTGTCTTCAAATCTTCTTTAATCTTAAATAAACACCTGCACAACACCACTTGAATCACTTGTGATCAATCACGCACAGAAATGAGTTTATTAACAATGGATTATCACAAGATATCTTTAGATCTACAAACAGTTCTAAAGATCCTGTCGAAACTTTAATCTAGTTTGAGTGAATCTTATATAAAAAGAGAAGATTCTCAAGAATAAACAAACTAGGTGCAATCAAAGTTCAACAACCGTTAATAAATCAAATTAATCGAAAACTAAAATAAACCGCAATTATCCTATTTCCCACCAATGGTACTCGTAGATCGCTTCTTGATCCCACAGAAGTCTTTAAACGAGCGGTCGTAAGAAATTTCGCCTAATTAGCGTACTTTCCTCTCCGAATAGACGGCTCCACCAGAAACAACAAAAAGATGAAGTTTGACTGGCTCTTAGGATAGTTTGCTCGAAATGCAAACTTGGGTATTTATAGACCAAGGATGTTTCAGAAACCGAATATTCTTAAGATATGCAATAAATGCCCAAATCGGTTTTCATAATTCCTGGAAATGCTTTGTCTAACATTTCCGAAATCTCACTAGAAAATCTCCAATTAGTAAATGCACATTACCAATTTTTATTTTCCAGAGATATGCATTTAATTGCTGGAAAACCTAATCCTTACACTTTCTTGTGTCCTAGTTGCAAACTAGAGTCGATTCTCCTTTAACCTAGGTTTTTTCAAAAACACTATTAGGTTAACGACTTGAAGACTTCATTGGGGATTCGTTAAGCCAGATCCAACTATTTTCTTTGTAGTTGCGTATTCTGATCTTACTTTTTCTATTGTATTGAGTTTTATCTTCTCTAAGATTTACACGAGATTTATCTCTGATAGGTAAGGTATAAAAAGTAATCACAACGGTTCTTCGTCTCATACTCTTGTGATTCCGCAATAACTTCTTCTGTTAATCAGTTGGTTTATTGTGAGGTGACTAATATTTTTAGGATGCTCTTCGGGAGTATAAGACCGGATTATTAGTTGGTTCCTGTTAACCTTGATCTTTGTATCAAAAGATAAAACAAAAACAGAATAAATAATAGACATATCTGTGGGAGACAGAGATCAGCTAAGGGAATCAAGTGCGCAGAATCCGGTGTGGTTCTAGAGGCGTAAGGAACACGACTGAACCTTAATCGGTGTGAGACTTGGTTAGGGCTCAACTACATTCCAGTCTGAAGTTAACTTGTAGTAGGCTAGTGTCTGTAGTGGCTTAATACAGTGTAGTATTCAAATCTAGACTAGGTCCCGGGGTTTTTCTGCATTTGCAGTTTCCTCGTTAACAAAATTTCTTGTGTCTGTGTTATTTCTTTTCCCCATTATATTTTTTTTATATAATTGAAATATCGATATCACAGGTTGTGCGTAGTTCAATCTGTTGATAAATCCGACCTTGATTGTTGGATAGAACTTGATTAACACCTAGGCATTGGTCTTTGGTACCGTCCAAGTTATTTATAATATTAATCAGGATCACGTATTTCTATCTGTTCGATTTGATGATTGTATTAATAAAGAGAGATAAAAGCTCTTTGATATATTTCTTGATTGAGTCTCACTTTTAAGTTGGTTCTCTCGGAATTATATTGGGGTTTATGTCATACAGATTGCCGAACTAATTATTGGGTGTGGTTGTTATACCCCCGCTTTTTTAATACTCCTATCCCTTTAGAAGAAAATCACCTAGTTCTTAACATAGAAAGGCCTTACAGGTGTTCCATAGGTTGGTTGGAGCATAAATAATTTCGTAATTTTATAAATAATGCTTGGAATGTTTTGTAGATTAAAAATGAACTGGACTAGGTCCCGGGGTTTTCCTGCATTTGCGGTTTCCTCGTTAACAAAATCTTGTTGTGTCTTTTACTTTGTTTTGCGCATTATAATTGTTATTATAATTAAGTAAAATACACAAGTACGTTAACTCCGTAATACTTGATATTTATCCTATAGAGTTTCGGTTATTTCCGAACCTATTATCAAGTACACACTTTGTTGTCGTATCGTCTCGATCTTGTATCTATAGTCAATCACACAAGTGATCTTGTTGTTGTATTGTCTCGATCTCGTATCCATAGACGATCACACGAAGTGTGAACAGAATTGTTGTATTGTCTCGACTCTGTCCATAGACGATCACATTCGAAAGAGGACTTATATGTTGATAAATAAAAGATTGGGGTGTATTTGGGTACCCTCATCTTTTCATAATGCAGAAGCCTTTGAGCTTTTTCCACTTATGTGTATCGGTTTCCTTTTCTTTTCCTGCCATCCTTAGCAATAATTTCAACAGTCTTGTTGGGTGTTTATGCGGTGTGTGGTGCTTGCATAATGGGCTTATACTTCCAAGATTCTGATAGGTCACCTTCTTTGGTGCAACCATCACCATTACAGCTTTGTGGGACTGATGCATATCATTTGCTACAGGATCTTTGTACTAATACTAGGTACTGATGTGCTGTGAAATGACAGCTTTTTATTACTCATAAACACCTCATTTTTAAGTGTCCAAGTAGTTGATATTTGTGGTTCTATTCTTTTTGTGCTTGTCATTCATAGTAGAATACCAGTTCTAACTAAAAATTGTTTTCTTTGACTGTTGGGTGGACAGATTTGGAGGAGTGGAGAGATTTACAGGTGCATATTTGAGTTCTACAGGTAATTAAAGTATGAAACTTTTATGCTTTAGTTTACAAATTTTGTTTGTTTTCATATCTCTATGTCTTATTTTAGAAGACACAAAGGGAAAATAAACCCGCGGAGAGAAAAACTGATTCGTCCTAATTCAATATAACCTCATCTAGTCGTCTCACTGCAAAATAATGAAATATTCCCTAAAGATTCACTGTGAAAAAGCGGGGGTCTAAATACAACACCCAATATTTCGTTTCGGCAATCTATATGGACTAACTCCAATATATTTCCAAGAGAATCAACTAGACAGTCAGACTCAATCAAGGAAAATACATCCAAGATTTATATCTATGTTTCTCAATGTAATCAGCAAATCAAACAGATAGAATCCGCGAACCTGATTATTATGAGAAACAACTTGAACGGTACCAAAGACCAATGTTCAAGTGTCAATCAATTTATATCAACAACCAAAGGTTGGATTATCTAATTGATTGAATTACGCACAACCTATGATATTTAAATATAATGCGGAAAGAAATAACATGGACACCAGAAATTTTGTTAACGAGGAAACCGCAAATGCAGAAAAACCCCGTGATCTAGTCCAGATTTGAACACCACACTGTATTAAGCCGATACAGACTCTAGCCTACTACAAGTTAACTTCGAACTGGAATGTAGATGAGCCCTAACCAATCTCACACTGATTAAGGTACAGTCGCGTTCCTTACGCCTCTGAATCCCAGCAGGACTCTACGCACTTGATTCTCTTAACTGATCTCACCCACAACTAAGAGTTACTACGACCCAAAGTCGAAGACTTGATAAACAAATCTGTCTAGCAAAGAAAAGTCTATTGAATAGATAAATCTTTCTCCCACAGAAATACCTACGAGTTTTGTTCCGTGTTTTGACAAATCAAGGTAAATAGGAACCAATTGATACACCGGACTTATATTCCCAAAGAACAGCCTAGTAATATCAATCACCTCACAATGATATTAACCTTGTGGAAGTGGAACAAGATATTGTGGAATCACAAACGATGAGACGAAAATGTTTTTGATTTCTTTTTATATTACCTATCGGAGATTGAATCTTGAGCAAATCTTAGAGAATATAGTACTCAATACGATAGAACAAAGTAAGATCAGAACACGCAACTACAGAGAAAATAGTTGGGTCTGGCTTCAGAATCCCAATGAAGTCTTTAAGTCGTTAACCTATAATGATTTTAGAAAAACCTAGGTTAAAGGAGAATCTACTCTAGTCGCAACTAGTATCACACAGGAGGTGTGGAGATTAGGTTTCCCAGTTGCTAGAGTTCTCCCTTATATAGTCTTAAAATCAGGGTTTACAATCAATGCTACCTTGGTAACAAAGCATTCAATATTCACTGTTAGATCAAAACCCGATTAGATTCAAGATAATATTCTTTAACCATAAGATCGAACTTAGATTGTTATACACAAATGAAATGTGCCTTCATTTAGATATGGGTAACCGTACCTAAACGTGTACACTTGGTTGGCTCAACAATAGTTAACTGAAGTTAGCCATATGAAAACTTTCATATCAACCTTGTTCATCTTAATCACAATTAGTTCAAATGACTCAAATGAAACTAGTTATAGAGTTGTTCAACTGTTTATATTCTCACAGAAGTATACAAGACACAATTGAAGCAAAATCGATTTTGATTCACTCGAATCAATTCATGAACATTATGGCCACGGTTTGCAAAAAATTGCATTCCTTATTATATAAATGTATTTGTTCACGAATAAACCGATTTTAGAACTTAACCCACTCAGGTATGCAAACGGGTACGCATACCTAGAGTTCCGGACTTAGTATGTCCGCCAGTATGCGAACTGGTACGCATACTGTCGTTCACGACCAACTCAGTTAAATTCCCGGACCTGAAATGTTACGTCAGTACGCATATGGGTATTCATACTAAGTTCCCGTACTTAAACTGTTAAACCAATACGCATATGGGTATGCATACTATGGTTCCCGGACTCGGAATAATTTGCAATAGTTAGCATACAAGTACGCATACTGTGTTATATCCAATCAATGGTTAATTATTCTAAACTCTATTTTAATCATTGAAACATTCTTAGAAGATGGGAATAGCTGTCTCACACAAACTACTATCTTCAAAGCTATTTTCAAGTGATCAATAGATCAATACGAAACATTCCGAGTCTACATCAAATGACTGTCTCACACAAATCATGTAAGATGTTACCAGACAATTTTCACATGATCATCTTTTGACTTTCGTCAAGAATAAAGATGAACTTGGTTAAAGCGAAATCTTACCAACACATATTTCGAGAAATATGTAAGCGAGTTAAACTGAGCTCGAAATATCAAATGTGTATAATGTAAAGTCTATATAGCTATACGACTTTTGTCTCAATAGGAGATAGATTAGAAATAGACTTTTGAGTGATAGATGAGTTCAAGTCTCCACATACCTTTTGTTGATGAAGTACCACAAGCTCCCCTTAGTAGTTCTTCGTCTTCAATCGATGAACCACGTGAAATCTAAAGCTCAACTACACATTCTATCCTAATCCGAGACATTGCTATAAGTAGACTAGAAATCAAGACTTATAGTTTTGACAACTAAACTTGACAAACAAGCTTGAGATAGCAACACTTGCGAGTTCGAATGAGCAGTGCTCTAACACACTGACAATCACATGTCACATACACGATACCTACTTTATTTTTCTATGGCATCCTTCTAACCTGGCACATGATCATATTGCTTTCGTTTGCAGCTGTTAGAGATCGTAGGACTACCACCATTGGTTTTGGGTTTGGACTTCGTGCTGAGGATCATGTCTTTGATCCTTTTCCTTAAAGAGAATATGAAGATCTTAATGAGAAAAGGCAGTTGGTTGTTGTTCTCCTTCAGCATTTCAAAATGTAAGTGTGCATGAACCAGTAACATTTAAAATTCTAGCTTAGTTTCCTCTTTGGACAAGAGTCTGGGTTCTTTTGCATTTGCTATAAATTAGTTTTTTGGGTGTTAATTTGCATCCTTGTATCGTAGGCATGTAAGTGTAACTGTAATTTTATTGATTATTAAGTTTATTCAGTAACTACTTGACTTCACTGCTATGCTTATGTTAAAGTGCATTCTTATTGCAACGAGTTTAGGTCTGGTCACTAACACCTTAGTTGGTAGCTCTTATTGAAAATTTGTGGTCCTGATATCAATACATAGTCTTTAACTTGTTTTTGTGTTTGTGTTGAACAGGCTGAGTTCACCCCAGTCGTAAGCAGTTCTTAAATCTACATGTAAGTCTTATCTACTATTTTAGTTGCAGTTTGTAAATCTTTAAGGCCCGTGAGAATAAATCTTAGTGTGCTCTACTATGAGATAGCTTTGTACGAGTGTTCAAGAAGATGTAGTCACAAGATCGATAAACACAGTTTTTTTATTTAATTTCCTTCCCTTTCTATTGTAAATGTACTTGATGTTTAAACGTGTATCATTGAACATATCAATATTATTGGTGAAGAATTAATCGGACTGATTGAATCAGAAAATGACATGGTGTATGTAATAGTAGCGGGATATAATTGAATTGGGAGAAAATATTGTGACTAGGTCAATGAAGACTGACCTTTTTTCTTTTTGCATGTTGCATAAATTTAGCAACAGCTTTTTTCTGTTGCTAAATTTTTACCGCGACTTTTTTGGGTCAGTCTCCGTTGACTTAGTAAATAGTTCGCAACTAATAGTTAAAATTTAGCAACTGCTAATTAGTTGTTGTTAGATTTTTCAGTCGCAACAGCTAGAAACTGTTGCGAAAATAGTTGCGGCTTGGAATTCACAATAGCTATATTTCCGTTGCGAAAACTCGCGTCGCTCCCTTTCGCAACAGCTTAGTGACGTTGCGACCCCGATTCGCAACAGCGGGAGCCAGTTACAAAACTCTATTTTTGGTGTAGTGTGGTAAGGCTTGAGTCATTCCCATGAGGCCGAGGCATGAGTCGTGCTTACTAGAGACTTAAGTCTTATCATTCTCATGGAATCAGTCGTCGATGCATCAGGAGGACAATGAGTAAACATGACCAGAGTGTATATTGGGGGATGTACTAGGAGCGTGTCTATTGTCCCTGAATTCGAGGACTGAGTTTCGAGAGGCCGAGATCTAAGTCTTGTTCGTGGAAGCTGGTCTGGGAGGTGAGGAGTTGAAGCTCACTTGTGAGGCGAGTGGAGTATTGCTCATGATGAGGTGATCGGAGTCTCATTCATGAGGTTGAGTGGAGGCTTGCTCTTGAGGTGTGCGAAGTCTCGCTCATAAGGCTGAGTGAAGGCTTGCTCCTTAGGTTAACGGGTCTTACTCATGAGGCTGAACATAGGCATGCGCATGAAATGGGCGGAGTTTCTCTCTTATAAAGCACCTTGCATAAGCTTTATGACAAGATTCTAGTCTGGTCTTAAAATGACCATCTTGCCCACATTACAAAAAAATCACCATCTACAAAGCATATATACCCAAATACTTTGAGATGTTTTGCTGACGGTTTCATGTTGCTTCAGCCTTCAATTGGTGTCTTTTCTCTAAAAAAAATTGCTGGCATCTTTCACTCCATCCCATACCTAAGCCGCAAACAGAGTCTGAAATAAAGCAACGTGTGTTTGCAGCTTATAGGCAGTTTCGCAAGATGGATGGTATTAGGCAAAAATATCTCAAGGACAAATGGGAAGCTAAACGACGGCTGGCTGCTGCTCGCCGCAAACGTAAAGCGGAGAGGAACAAATCTTAAAAAGGTCTTTGTTTATCTTCAAACTCGTCCTATTAGGATTTGTTTTGGGTAAATAAAATCAGGATCATTTGCCATTTGAAAAGAAGATAGTCGATAGATAGATATGATATATGGGTTTCTATGTGTTCCTTTGTGCGGTTTTGTATGAAAAATTGTTATTGTGACATTCCACAAGCCCAGACTCATTTGATGTGTTGTTGTAGTCAAATTGGAAAAGGCTGGACTTTCTCTCTGATGCTCTTAATAGCTTAAAATCAATTCTGGAATAGCTTAAAATCAATTCTGGAATGGACCTGAGCACAAACAATAACAAAGAAACGAAAAAGTGAGCCGCACCAACTTTAATTCATAGTGGGAATCCCAGCAAACCCTTGGTTATACCTTAGCAATTACCCTCTTTTGCTCCTTACCAATTTCACTCACCGATCTTCTCTGCAACTGTCTCACAATCTGTACATATACCTTATTACATAAGCGATAAGGTAACTCGTCCTCCAAAAAAACTCTAGTTCATATCAGTAAACACCTTCCATATACTTACAAAACATAAAATAAGAAATACCACTTTAGGTTACCACCTGGGACTAGGATACCGGCGAAGTATCTTAAATAAAGTCTATTTTCTTTTATTGATCTCTTATAATATTTTGGTGATTTCTAGGTAAAATCACAGGCGCGAGATATGGATGAAGAAAATAAAACTAGAAAGAGTTTAAGAGGTGCTCGAGGAGCAGATAATTGTAGGCGTAGGTGCTGTAAATTTGTCTCCCAAGGCAGAGGGAAACGGGCAGGAGGAGGTATCTAAAGCACTGCAACACGACCTCTTCTGAAGCCGTTATCATGGGGGGAAAATATATCAAGTACCCATATAATGGGGCCTCCGACCCCTACGCCGCTACTGGTGACAGATGGTGCTGGCTGATTGGCCTCAAGCGAAAACCCCGCCGCTGACAGATATTTCTGTAGACACATAAATTCATAATCAATAGGGAGTTCTTTTGGGCTTTGGAGTGGAATAATATAGCTGCAGATCTTTCAACTTCCCAAGCAGTCCCTTGAATGTTGGGAGGCATTTTGGGTCACTAAGGTCATAAATTATAGATCAAATTATTATTGTATCAACTTTTATTATAAAATCAGAACTGCGTGCAGAAAGAAAATCAAATCAGTTAAAAAAAATGTCACACACCTGTGCCAGCAACTCTCTATTAGATATGCCCATTGTGGGTCAGTATCTTTTGGCATCTTATTTATTTGGTCCATGAACCCAACAGTGGCAATCACCTGTACAATTCGCCTCAGGAAACGTCAATAATATTCAAGATAGTGACAAGGGTTACATGGGCATGACATTGTACGTTGTGAAGTACACACCTGCGTTGAGTTCAAGTGATCCCAAGGAACTCTCAGTGTGGCGAGCTCCCATAATACAACTCCAAAGCTAAATACATCAGACCTTATAAAAATCCAACGTATTAGTGTTTTTCTGCTGTTGGAAATAACTGGACACTATTAATCAAGAGAATATAAGATTATTTTGAGTAGAAGAAATGGACAAATCAACTGTTATTACAGGAAAGCAACAAATACAAATAAGCTAGGCTAAAGATACACCATTGAACGTGAAATAAAAGGTAGTGATATTAAAGAAGAGTAAGAACAAATGTTTGAAGAAAAATATCTTCTTTATTGAATGTTGCGCTAAAGGTTACAACTCATGGAATCTCTCCCTCAGAACACGCTCCAAACAGAAATAGCCTCCGTTTCCCTATGTTCAGATCTCACCTAAACATCAGTTTGGATTTAGCCTTGGATGAACTAAGTTGGCCAAGGAAATTCTACTCCCATTTGGATTTAAATTCGTCTAGGATACTGACTTGAAAATCAGTTTCCAACTACGAATACTGATTCCAAATCAGTTCTTACTAGGAATTGAATCTGTCCTTAAGATAACTTGAGGATCACAAAAGTCACTAAATAGATAATACACTTGTATCAGCAATCAAAAGAATTTAACTTTGTTTTGATCAATGAAAGAATTTAAACTTACTTCTCATCTACTGCCTCGTTACGGATAGCCTCTGGAGCCATCCATTGTGTCTGCAGATGATCACAAATTAACAATAGAAAAGGT
>JAJJMB010014022.1:8487347-8559850 GCA_023531105.1 Papaver atlanticum
CATAGTGGGAATCCCAGCAAACCCTTGGTTATACCTTAGCAATTACCATCTTTTGCTCCTTACCAATTTCACTCACCGATCTTCTCTGCAACTGTCTCGCAACAAAAAAAAATCGTCTCAGAAAAGTAGTTTTCATTCATAACACTTTTGATTCTGTGAAGAGTACTTTTTTTTTGTCAAGAGAAGATATTGTTTCAGGGAAAACAGATGGCGCGACAAGTATCTACAGCAGAACAACTAATAGCAACCAGGAGGAGTAGAATAATCGCGGGAAGAAGAAGGAGTGAAATCGCTGAATCATCAAGGATGGGAGAAAAGAACAATCGAGGAACACAAGTACAATCTCAGATCCAACACATACAGGCTGAGAACAACACCATCAACTATGATGCGGTAAGTGTCCATACTACAGATACATATACGACAGAAGAAAACGAGCAAAGAACTGGTGAGGAAGGAGTAATAAGAGAAAATGAAAGAGAACATGACCATAGAGGAGCTCCGACAAAGATTAGTCACAGAAAGAAGAAGAGAAGAAGAAGCACGCGCAAATTTGACGCGTCAGAATGATGAGCTAAGAGAAGAGAATAACATATTACAAGAACAGAGGTCACGAAGTACCACATGTGCAAGCTCAAGGTCAAGGACAAGTAGGAGCACCTCAAGGCGTAGCCTATCTAGCCGCAGGGATATCAGACAGGAGCAGCTCTTAGATAATAACATTGGTTAAAATTTTCAGGTAGGCGATAATATACAAGGAGGGCGCGGTCACAATCGCAGAGAACAATTGCAAGTAGATGATCGACAAGCACAACAAGGCGAATATTATCGCACACAGGAAAACCGCAGAGGAAATCGCAGTGAGCGGCAAGATGAACATCATCGCGTACATCATGATCAAGAAGATGAAACTGATGAAGAACAGGGGAGGATGATATTACATGGTAGAGAAATGCTGAGAAACCAAAGAGAGCGCGAAGAAAGAAATGAAAGGAATATTAACGCACAGATCCATGCAAAGCATGAAAGAAACGAAAGGGATAGACGAAGGAGGAGAAGAGAATAGGCGTAAGAAAGAGAACTACAAGAGGCGATGCATCAAAATAGGCATGACAACAGGCTAAGGGAAGCACAGATGAAAAGACATGTGCGGAAAGACGCAGACCAAACCATGAATGAAGCAATCTTAAGAGAATTAGCAGAAGTGAGAGCGATGATGACAACACGGAGAGATGGAGGTGGGCGACAATTAGATGAAGCCATAGAAGAAGCAGGAAAAACACCATTCACATGGCAGATATAAATGGAAGGAATACCAACTAAATGCACTTTACCTGTATTTACTAATATTTTTGATGGAAGCACTTGTGCAGTGCAGCATATAAAGGCGTATAGCAGATCTCTTTTACAATGGGAAGATAATGATGCGGTCTTATGCAAGTATTTTCCTGCCAGTCTAACAGGAGAAGTTTTACAATGGTTTGAGGGATTGCCTATGGGAACAATAACATCATTCAGTCATTTACAGAGCATATTCTTAGGATCATACATCAGTAACAACATGTTATGACCAGGAATAGAGAAGGTATTCAGCTTACGCAGAAGTATCAATGAGGGCTTGCGGCACTTAACCACGCGTTGGAGGACCATGTGTAGTGAAATGGCAGGGAGAGTGGATGAAAGGAATCTCATATTAGCTTTCATTAACACACTTTTTCCAACAGATCTGTTGTATACGCAGATATTCAGGATAAAGGATACCATAACAATGATAGAGATGCGCGAGTACCAAGAAGAGTACATCGCTCTCGAAGAAAAGCAAAATGAAATGGAATCTTATCCAGTTGCGGTTACAAACGCAAAAGAAGGGAATGCAAGCTTACTCCCAAATATAACAAATGCAGTTACAAGCACATCCCAAGGAAGTCAAGAAAAGATGGTAATGGAAGATAAGCAAAAGCAAGTAGCCATGAGCAGTATAGATCAAGAAATGTATGAAAGAGAATATAGAGAAAGACAATATAATAACAATGCAGGAAATAATAAGATTCCAAGGCTAGATAACCAAGCAGAAGGATATGGGGGGCATAAGCGATACTATAATCAAGGCCCAGGAGGAAGTAGAACAGTCTGGGAAGAAATAAAAATGCCGCGTCTAAATACCGCAGTAGACAAAATCTGGAAGGCGATAATCTTAATGGAAGACATACCAGAACCACCAAATATGGGTCATGAGCCACCACCAGGAAGTAGAGAGTTTTGTGCTTATCATCGTTTCCATGGTCACACCACCAGCAACTGTCGAAATGTGTAGAAAATTATACTAAGAATGATTGATCAGGGAAAATTAAACCACTTTCTAGTCCCACAACAACAGAATTTACCACCACCACCAGAAGGGCAGACACCAGGAGTGGAGGTAGGAAAAAAGACATATTTAATTGAAGTGGGAGCGAACTCAAAGAACTTATACTGTAACTCGATAATACACTCATTCATTCCATGACAATGTCTTAAGTCGAGTTCATGCAAGAGACAATGATGGGAAAGAGATACTCAACTTGGAAAAAATATCACCTCTGAAAGATTGGCAGAGGCAACCCATCTCCTTCAATGCAGAAGAAGTACCAGGAGGAGGAGAATTGTATGAAAGCCTATTAGTTGTCAAACTGGAGATTAACCCAAAAACAAAGACTGAAGAAGAGGAAGATGATGACCCAGACGCATGGGCAATAAAGAGGATATTGATAGATCCTGGTAGTTCAGTTGATATATTTTTTTACCATACTTACAAGACTATGGGCGGCAGAGATGACGACCTCATCCCTTCGACTTATAAGATTTATGGTTCAATGGATCAGCAAATAAGCCGAAAGGAGAAATAACGATGCGGATCCCTCTAAAGACCATAACCACAGAAATAGTATTCTGCGTGGTTGATGTAGAGTCTCCATACAATGCCTTGATAGGCAGGCTATGGTTACACAACATCCTTGGAGTGGCTTCAACTTTTCATCAATGCATCAAATTTCCACTACCTCAAGGTATTTGAGTAATAAGAGAAGATCCAAATGAGGGAAAAGCCTGTCACGAGATTGATGTTGACAAAAGTGAAGAACGCGCGAACAAGCGAAGAGATTGGAAAAAGGAAATACAAGAAGGTAAGCGAAGTGAAAGGTTAATGGTCGATGTTGTGAACAATGGCGTAGAAATAAACAAGACTTCTGCTAAAGAGACAACCACCGCACAAGAGGACGAACCTAGCAAATGCGTCAAAAAGAACGAATTCAAGATATGAGAGCTAGTATTGAGACAAATACCGCCCTACCAGAAAAGTGGAAATAGAATGAAGAAGAACGCATGGGAGGGACCTTACATAGTTAAGAAGGTCATTGGAAATGGAATATACGAATTAATGGAGAGGGGACAAAAGGAGGAAGGAAAACTTAACCAACTTTGGAACCAAGCATATTTGAAGAAGTATGGTACGTGCGAAAATATAAACATGACAGAAGAAATAGTCCATATGCGAACCTAATGAAGCAGAAGGGATGAAGGATGCGAAAAAGTTGAAAAGTTATTTACAACAAGTTATTATGTAAGAGAATAATTGAAGAAATAAGACATCAGAATTGTACTAATCAAGAGTATGAATGAAAATGAAAATGAAAAATTCTTCTTCTTTATATATATAAAAAAAGGCAAAAATAAGACCTTATATTAATACCTTAATAGAAGGAAACAAGAGTTAAAACCTCTAACTAGGGAGGCTAGGCATCCAATTGTGGCGTGCACCCTAGTTCGCATAACAGCAAGAGGTAATAATAAGACCTAACACACGTCATAATTGGGGAAAACCTAGTTAGCATGACTCAGGCGAAAGCTACACCGACCCTGGAACCTGAGTCATGGAGATTTGGGGTGAAATGAAAGCCCATCTAGCAGAGACGCCTTAGTCGTAAGACTAAGGTGAGAAGGTCTCTCCTAAGGGGTGTAGAAACTCGATCAGGGCGCCGGGGTATACGGTTGAGTCAAGAGTGCCTGGGGCGTATGGAGCATACCTGGCCGCTCTTGGCAAGTCCTAACTATGATACACTCGGTCCTCAAGAAACCCCACTTAGGGTGCGGTCTTGTAACCATAATCCATAGCGGCGGAGGGATAAGAGGTCGCGAACACAACTGCTTGTTGCATCACTGGATGGGAAAAGCCCACCTTAACCCGGTAGGGGTAAGCTTCCTTGAAGGGGCAGTCAGGGGGAATATAAGGACGGCACCTTCCATTAGGGAGCTGAATTGTGTCAAAGACGCCAATGTCATGAGACTTTTACTCACGAGAGTAATAAGACTTGTCATATTGGCGCATCAATACATCTTGCAGAGGCAATAATACGAGAAATGATAAGGCGAAATCAATGGGTCATTGCATGAAAATGTAAAGACAGCCTGCGATTTCGTCGCACAACCACAAATAATACATTAAGGCAAAATAAGACCTCTAACTAGGGAGGTGCGATAAGACCTCACGAGAAACACAAACAGACTCATAAAAATATACCTAACGTTATTTTGCAGGAAAGGAGTTCAGACGATGGAACGTGCGAAATCATAGAAAAGAGCAAACAACAGGAAAGTAAGAATTAACGCACATATATAAAATAAGATGAAGGAATAAAAATACGCACATGTGCAAAAATAATAGTATAACAAATAGCAGAGGCAGAAAACTATAGCGCATGAAGAGGTAAAGTAAACCAATTATATCAGATGAGAAGACATTCAGGTGAGACACTAAGCCAATAATATCGTTAACATCGAGGTACCTGCAAAAATTTACGCATAAATGCATAGGTTGATCATCTAGTGACGACTAACAGAGGTAAGAATGGGAATGTAAACACATAAAGAAATGTTACCCGCCACTATATGATAGACTCACGCGTATGTTATACATTATTACCAACGCACATGTTATAGGTTACTATTAACACATATGTTATACATTATTATCACTGGAAAAATGCTTTGCTTTCGACTAATGACAAACCGCGGGACTAAGATACGCAAGAGTAGAAGCAGAAAAATAATAGGCATTGAATAAAAAGGATATACATTCTAGTCTCAAAAGCTTGGGGACGACCATCATACAAAAGGAGAAGAACATAATACAAAGAGCAGAAGAAGACTTTACAAGCAGAAAAGGGGAAAGAAAAACAAAACAAAATGAATGCGGCTATTTCCCCTTCTTTCTAGTGCCACCCATATCATTTTCAACATCCCCAATCTCTGAGTCATTGCCTTCTTCATCAGTCTCTTCATACTCCTCATACTCTGCTTCACTATCGGAAATTTCAAAATCTTCTTCATTAGCGGAGACTTCAGCAAAGTCATAATCTGGTACAGGAATATTATGATCAGTGCAGATCTCCACCGCATTCTTCTTAATAGCCGCATCACGAACACGGAGCGCGTCCTTAGTCAAGTTAGAAACAGTAACCACCAACTTTCTCTTAAGTCTGCGGCATTTATCATTTCTGGTGGAAAACTCCGCCTTCAAGTTCTCAATCTCCTCAAGGTGCTTCTTTTCAGTAGCTACAAAAGGAAATAAAAAGATTAAAGCCGCATGCGAACAAAATTCAGAAAGCAACACAAAATTGAAGACAATATAAGATTATAAGCAACCTTCTTTTTCAGAAAGGATAGTCCTAACCAATGTCGTATGGTCAGATTGTAAACTGACATTTGTAGCTAAACCGGTCCTAGCATTATCGATAACCGTTGCAGGCCATTCAAACTCATCAACATTTTCTATAAGAAGACGAGAGCGAATCAAATTTTCACGGGTGAGAAGAGCATCCTTTTCACTTATAGCTTGATCCCTCTCCATCTGAATCTGGAGTTGATCTTCATTAAATTCCTTCAAAGATTTAGCACCTTTAAGAACCGTCTGATCCTTTTCAGTGATGAGTGCGTTCTTTTTCGCCTCAAGCCTCTTAATTTTCTCCTTATTTTCATGGAGGCGGCGTTTAAAACCATTATTCACAGATAGCATGGACCTATGTTCTCTATTAAGGATTTTATATTTCGAGCGAAGTTCATCCAGGCTAGTGTTCTCTAACCCATATTCGGGGAAGTTATTCAAAGAAAAGTTAAGATGCTCAAGAAGAGTCTCATCATCATCAGGGAGGTAGACGCTTCATCATACAAATTATAGATTTCTGCGAACACAAGTAATTAAAAGAAAGCGGAGGCAATGCGAAGATATCAAAATAAGGAGGAGCAAAAAATACGTACCCACTAGCTGATCGTTTCTCTTACGAAGATCAACCACTTTGTTCTTATAAGTGGAAAGCTCATCACTGACTTTCTGATTCTCAGTCTCAAGATGGCGAACCTTCCTATGCAAGTCATTGGTGACCGCATAGGACATACGAGCACTCTATATCAACACAGAGTAAGAGAAAGAATGAGAAAAATATGAAACCAAAGCGAAAACTGACGCACAATAAGAAAACTCACCAAAGACCCAAGCGCGAATTGGAAATTTGGAGTTAAAGCAGAAGCAACTCCATGAAAAGACTCATGACTCAAAGAAGGAGCATCACAGATCTTAGCAGTCGCATCACACGTGCGAGTTAGTCCACCATCATTAATAGAAGCTAATGAGTTGGAAAAGATACCTGATAGTTGCTCCATAGAAGATGTTAAGGAGGAGTTATCAGGAAGAGGTAACGCGTCATCGTAGGAGCTAGTATTTGGGGAAGCTGGAGAAGATAATTTTCTCTTTTTAGAGGTAGCCTTTTTTCCTTTATCCTTTGCCTTTGAAGAAATGCCATCACCTTTAGGGAGAGGAACATCATCATTGAGACCCTCAACGTCTCCAGTCTCCACCTACGCACACAATTAAAGATAAGAAACAAAGGCAACAATATTGTTAAAAATTTAAATGAGTATTTCTTACTTCATTGTCGTTCAAATTTGACGCCTGTGACGCATTCTTGTTAGCCTTCTTATTCTGCTTACAAATCTGAACACGGAGAAAATAATAAGAGAGAGCACTGAAAATAAGCGGAAAGATAAAGTAAAAGATAACGCACCACATCATTTTCCTCGGGCCATTTAAACTCTCAAGGTTTGTAAGCGGCAAGATTTGCAGGGAGTGGAAGAGTTGAACCATCAGCACCCTTACCAGAGATGTAAGGACCCTCCAATATGATAGGATATTCCACCCAACGAACATCCTTTGATTTACGAGCGGTGTTATTGGAGGTATCATGAAATTCAACATCCCGCATGATTCTTTGATCTTCTGCGAAACCATCCGCTCTCTTCAAGCGAATGCCCCAGCGAGTTGATTCATTTTTCATAATACCAACCTCATAATGGAGGAAGAAATTCTCAACAGTGTACTCTGCTGGGACGATTTCTTTATGCGCGTGTTTTGGGTTCCTTACATCTTCTGGGTAAAGATATTCTAACCCGGCGGCACGACGAGCATATTCTACCATAATCCTAATGCAATCACCACTCAGTTGGAATATGCCGCGCGAAAACTTCGCATGAGATAGAAGCTCGTAAAATAGTGGAATTTGAGGATTGCAAAGGGGAATGCGAAGACCGGTAAGCAGTTGCCCGAGTGAAATAATGATTTTCTGATCATTCCATCGATCAAGCGAAAACCATTCAGGTTCAAGAGAAGAAGTAGGTTCTAATCCAGGAGGAATGGATAATGTAAAACCTATATGCTCGAATTCAGCCTTTAATCTCTTGAACTCTTTAACATTCTTCCAACCTGGTTTAAGTGGCATTTTTAGAATGGGAATAGAAGATTAGAGGGATTTAATCAAGATGATCAGGATCAAAATGATCAAGAAGAAGATGATAACGAAAAACGGAGTTCACAACCGAGAAAAAGTAAGAAGAAGATAGAAGAAACAGTTAAAGATGGAAAGAAAGCGCGAAGTAGAGTATGATGATCAATCAAAAATTAAATAAAACAGAAGAACAGCTGAACGACAAAAGTTGCAGAGAATGGAAAAGGAGAAAAAGAGTAAAGAAGTGAAGAAGAGAGCGTACTGGAATATACAAAAGATCATATCTCCTTTCCCAAGATATCTCTTTTTACGGACGCATTAATGACAAGATAGATGCGAAGAGACGGTTGTCAGATCCTACAGGGACGTGTCGAATGATGAGTAGTGAAGTCAACACGTGGGAATAGTCATGCCGAGATCTCGGAATACTTTCAGTCAAAAGGAATATGAAAAGATGAACGGGTGCGGCAAAAGTGAAACCAGAGTTTCTCTCACCGCTCCTTCTTTGAAAGAACGATAAGAGAAGAGGTAAAATGTGGGTACAAAATACCGCACACTCCTTAGTTACGCGAATTAATACATTTAGTGGTACGCGAATAAGGACGCACATTATATATATCCAGGATAACGAACTTGATGATGTCACTAAGTCACGATAAAAGTGTGAAGATCTATGCGGCAGTGAAGAATCTGTGCGGAAATATAAATGTCCAAGCGACTTTGACGCACATCAGATCCGAATTAAGGGCTTTATTAGCTGTACCCCATTCCATATTAGCTGTCATCCACTATGTAAATACCTATATAAAGTAAAAGGAAAGAGAGAGAAAGGAGGATACACATAATTGTAAAAGAGAGGCACACCATCTTCTTCCTCCATCACCTAAAACTAGATCTAAAGCTCTACCCAAAAACCCATTAATGGAGATTCTAAATGTAATACTCATGTAATTCCAACACTCATAGTGAAGAACCATGGATGTATATCACATTGATCGAACCATGTAAAAAATCCTTATGTCCATTTTACATTTTTAGCATTTCATCTTCATTTTCATGTTCAATATGTTTAGATCTATAGAATTGTTAAGGGGTGTTAGTTGTGGGATTTCCTGCAACTACAGGATCACAAAAGTCACTAGATAGATAATACACTTGTATCAGCAATCAAAAGAATTTAACTTTGTTTTGATCAATGAAAGAATTTAAACTTACTTCTCATCTACTGCCTCGTTACGGATAGCCTCTGGAGCCATCCATTGTGTCTGCAGATGATAACAAATTAACAATAGAAAAGGTATCAGAGAAACCTTTTTCTCTCTCCCCAAGTTATCAGAGAAACCTTTTTCTCTCTCCCCAAAACCAGCTATCAGAGAAACCTTCACCGTCTGAAACTTTTTCTGCTCAGATCTGCTCCTTTGGAGCGGATCTGAGCAGCTCATCTCTTTTCAATCCCGACCATGTTCATCTCTTTTCCCCTTTTACTGTTTTTGGCACTTAAATCTTAGTTAGGGTTTTGATTTTAGATCAAATCTTCACTGGTTTGTTTTCAGTTTTCTTTTATGAAATTAAACAACAGCAACAGCAACAAGGGTTCTCCAACACCAGCAGCAAGACATCTCAGAAGACACTAGCATAAACATCAACTCCAAAGACACTAGCAAGCAATGGATACAGCAGACAGATTTTGACGAAATTTCAGACCGATTCCGACCGATTCCTCTCTAAGAAAACCGTTTTTGGTTATCTCTGTTACTTATATTACAATATCTCTTATGAAAACTATGACTATTGGTGGGATCTATGAATCCTGTTATATCATTGTCATATGTGTTATTGTAATGATGAAAAAAACCCCTGAAAAGTGGATGGATCTCTGGATCCTTGCAACTCTACTGTATGTAGATCTGTTAAATGGTTTGGAAATACACTTAATCCAAATCAGTCCATTTAAACATGTCCTGTTACTTGAAAATCGGAAGGAAATGGATAGATTTTTCTTCAAATCTAGTTGTGTATCTATGTTGTTAGTCCCTGATCTAAAATTGTATGCTATCTAGTTGATTTCTCCAAGTTTGCTAAAAGTTCTGAGTGAGTCCTGTATCATGTATCCGGTTGTAACCGTTCCGATTTGAAATCGGTTTGTTATTAATATATGAGGCTTGCCTCTTTTCCTTAAAAAAAAAAAACAATAGAAAAGGTACACTTTTATTTCCAAATAAATAACTACCGCACAAATGCTATGAAATGTAGTACAGTTCCTTTCCCCATTCTTGTTGTGAGATATGTTGCATGCTTGAGGCGTGAGAGACCAAAATCACTGACCTGATAATGAACATTATTATTTATTTTTTTGTTATCTAGAAAATGAATATATGAATTACCTTCACAGTCAAGTCCTTAGCGACCAAAAGATTTGTGACTTCAGATCACGGTGAACAATTGGTGGATCGTAACTATGAAGATAATTCATACCCCGTGCCTACTCAAGATGCCCCCAGAAAAAGAAAACGCATAATTATTAATTAATCATAATCAATTGGACGTTTCTAATTAACTTTCCTCTGCTGAAATTGCCTACTCCAGTCTAATGTAGGAATGCGACATCGAAGCAATTGAAACAAACTTCCGCTGCATAGGATGATTATTCGACAAGTAAGTAGATTTATATGAAACATGAACCGATGGTAGACAACAGAAAACAGCACAAGTAGGGAATGAACCGTGGGAGGAACTCGGTCACAATACACAGGTGTGGAGGTGAAATTCCTGCTCCGATAAAGAGTAGCACATTTGGGTGCTTGAGCCTTTTCATGAGAGATACCTGATACAGTACACTTTTAGGCCACCGCTTATTATATGTATGAGGAACAAAATGCACAAAATCGATCCTTCAGATAATATGACAGGAATCTTAAAATTGATTCAAGATAATTTACAGAGGAAACATAAGGAAAAAGAAAAAATGTAGTAGTATCTTCTTAAGTTTCTTTAAGCACTTCATTTTTAAATAGCAGAACTTAGCTTGAGTTTAAATACAACCTCTTGTCTGAAGGAACGTAACAAGTCATCTGAGTACTCAAAGTAAGGAAATGCTTTTACAGCGACATCCTGAAATCAATAGAAATGAGTTTCTTTAAGTAGCATGATGAAATACATTCCTTTTACATCATGTCAGGGTCAGAGACTGCCCTAGATTGATTAACCTGCTTGTACAGGGAAATCGTGTTACGATTCAGGTTTGACCCAAATTTGACAGTTTTATAGGTCCTGGGTCCAAAATACTCTTCCTTCTGTTTACTGGACTAATAATGCTCATGAATAGAAAGCTAAGAAACCTAATCATTATTTCGATAGTCAATGTTGTCTAAATGCTATATTTATGTGCATTAGCAACACGTGCATTATCAACAAATTTAGAGTTTTCAGAAAGAAAATCAAACTTCCCAATCCACGCCACAGAGCATGATATACAGTTGCACATGAACCTGAGACCCATCAACCAAAATTTAAGATAAAAAAACATCACAACAGAAGAAAACTTCATACCAATAACCAGATTGTTTTGTACCTCGCCCTATTTGTTCACCGAGTATCAAGTCATCCCAGGAGATACCATAATTGAAAGAGTCTGCTTCCGTATACAACAGGGAGTGCTACTACTGCTGATACAATTACCACTTCTTCTTTTCATGCCACTAGTTCTTTTATAGTTAAAATAATGGAACAAGGAACCAGACACTTCATTTCTATCAAACAGGTTATCTGGAACTTGCAGGTTTTGTTGGCCTTCCCATGGCCATGATATCCCCTTCACTCTAGAATTTATAATCTCGTAGGTCCGAGTCTTACTTGCACCCTTGCCGTCATTAGAATTTGTATATGGATTGCCCCAGGAAATCTGTTCTTGGCAAGCATCCATCCTATAGTCAAAAGGTTTGGTTTCTGTATGACGGAAACAGGAGTAATCTCCAACCTGGTTTCCACATCTCGTGGTGCTATCTCGAACTTTTGTAGTCGGGCAGAACTTTTTTCTTAGTCTTGATGTCTGATAAAAGTTTTCATTATTAGGGGAGGGACAGAGGGTTAAGATTTGAAATCAAAAAAGCTTACCAGTTTCGACATTATTGAAGGTACGATGACTTCAAGACATTTGTGTTGAGAATCAAAACTAGGATTAGTCACTGTTAGACCACTTTCAGGCGAACAACTAGAGCTGGAAGAGAAATCGTCTTTCAAAGGATTTGTTGAACAAGATACTGGTGTTATGTTTTCTCGAAAAAACTCTGAATCACTTGTTAAGCAAATCACTCCAACCAAAGCACCGTTATCATCATAGAACGGGGAAGTGGTGGCAAATATTTGTAATAGTTGTCCTTGTTTATTCCTTCCTGCAAACAGCCCTGTCCAGTTTTCCCCTGAGATAATCCTGCGAATTAATTCATTCGCTGCATTAATGTCATGCTCCTCAACTAGAAAACCTATGATTCCCGACCAAGAGCCTCCAATGCAGAATAACCATAAAGTTGTTCAGCCGCTCGGTTCCTGTATTAATATTGAATAGAGTTAACTGAATATGGATAAGAAAAGAGACCTTCAAAAGCTCCTGTTCATAATCCAAAAGCAAACACATAGCTGGAATCATAGTATGTTACGCAACTGAGAATGTCACCTAACAAAGCATCATTCTGGACTCAAATTTGAAAAAAGCTAGTAAATATAAACCTAAACTTCCCAATATCCCTATTCATCAAAACTCTCAATTGTGTTGAATCTAGGTTTCCTCCACTTGGTGATTACAATATTTATTAGAGGATTGGGTTTCTATGACTCATCTCAAGCTTTTGAAGGGCTTTTCCCACTTCAAAGGGCTGAAGCTGAACTAACTTTTGAACAGCGCTTCCGTTTTAACAGGATACTAAAGGAGCATTTTTACTAGTAACTTGGAATATTTCACAAATTATTCCCGAAAAAAGAACTTCACCGAGTGCCAACTACTAACTATAGTCTGTCTGTACATGATGTTTTAACTTTAAGAATTTTTTATTTGCCGAAATTAAGGTTTTCACACCCCATCACTAGTTTCATTTTCTTAATTATTTCCTTATTAAGTTTTTCCCTTTCAAGGGTTCAGCCAAAACTTACTCACCAGTAAACTACCAGACCATCGAGGTCAAAAATGTGAAGCGCCCAACCCATTGACCGCAAGATATTCAAATATTGATTTTTGGTGAAGTTTACACTTCTTCTTACAGAGTTTGGGGGATCAAGGTAACTAGCATATCTATGTTGGGATGCTGCCGGACCAATTTCAGGCATAGCCATGGTTTCCACGTGATCCCCAACACCACCCTTTCTCCTAGAATTGGCTGATCTTGACTGCTCACTTAGTTTTGACTGAGATTTAATTACCGTCCCGTAACTAGTTGTCTGAAAGATTAATTTTGACATTTCTTCTTTGAGATTGGCATCTGCAGCTTCAAGGTTTTGAATCTTCTTTTCCAGTTGGTGAATGTCCATCTGATTCGGAATAGAATTTCATAGAACACTTAGAGGAAAACTCATGGAAGAGCACAGATCTATATTTAGTAATTTATTCTTCAGAAACATCAAGTATCAGATATTGATTACACAGTACTACAGGATACTGACATTTTTCTTGAAGCTGTCCTGACTGGTAGCTCCTTATGTTCTTAATACCCATTCTCCAAATATTTGAAGGACATTCCAAGTTTAAAGTTCCAAGATTCCAAGATTAATATCAGTAGCAAGTTTGGACATTTGTATCAGTTTGTCCTAGTCTTCAAAATGGTTCATGCACAGACAGAAACATACAAGTGTGTATACTACATTCATAGTTTGACTTGCATGTTAACTCATGTATGATGCGTTTTTATGTGAAAAACCAACATAAAAACAAAAAGTAGCCCTACAGACCCATTTCTTAACAAAAATAACCTAATTATGGTAAAGCTCAGATAGCATAAAATCAGATACTGTATTCAAAGATAGAAACTTGAACTGGTCAAGAAGAAAAACCTCGCAAGATAAGCACCTGCACACTGCGCCAGCAGCTCTCATGCAGGGTTGGCCAATGTTTGTCCATTTCATACAGAATTTCAACTCGTTGGTAATGAGTTCCAGCTAGCTACAGCTGTAATCACCTGCAAAAACATTGGTTTCCCAAAAGTAAAAATAAATCGTAGTTTCGACAAAATACAACATGCATGACTGGCCTCTAATTTCTGTAAGAGGCGCGTGACAAAAGCTGCTGATTTTGTCGCCAAAGATTGAAATTGTTTCCTCATTTTTTTGATGTTTTGAGATAAGTTTATCTATCTAAAGATATTGGTGCATATTTGGTACTAGTGTTGAGGAAGCATACTATTTCAACCGACTAAGCCCAGTATTGACACGAACATACAAACATAGCATCACACTGAATAGAGCAAGAAAGAACATGTACCCTTAGAAGTTATAATCCAGAGGAAATAGTAATGTTGCAACCTCCCACTTCAAAGATACATACATTTCAGACCTAAAAAGGATCTCATGTGTTAGACTGTATGTATTTGTTAAGCTCGGGAAATTAAGGAATCCAATCCTGTAAAGAAGGAACTACGGAAATAAGAAGAAGAAAAAAGGATGTTCCTTCAAAACCAATTTACAATGAAAAATCTTAATATCTCAAATGTGTGTTCTTCTAGTCCATTTCAAAATGATCATACATCTACAGATCAAGTCATTTTTGTATAGGATTTATATGGAAAAAATGAAACGACGACAGATACATATGGAGCAGGGACTCTAACTAGGCCATTCATTGTATTTTCGTACTCGACAAGATTCTAAAAACTAAATGTTTTGTGCTCTGACTAACTCCGCTGTCTGTTTCCATTGTTAGGTACCATTGCCTTGATCATTCGCTTCATCAAGATTACTTATTATACATGCAACGCGCAAGCAATATCTCCTGGACAATTTAATGCCTCAAATCCAAACCCTTTACGAATAGCCTCGCAGGGACCAAGAATACCCACAGCTAAAAATCTTTTGCAGTTACTCAAATTTCTTGATTTCAGAAAATGCTCCATCTTATAAGCTTAGCTATGTCTACAATTAAGATATTGCAACCATTTAAATAAGTCACGCAGCAAACAATTGTGTTATTAATGATCAAGGTTTATAAAGACACTGAGGCAAAGCGATGTGCAGCCTCGAGGCGGCCTTGATGCGTTGCCTCGCATTGCGAAAGGACAATGCTAGAAAAATAAGTAAAATGATACATAACTCATAATTCATATGAATTAACAAATTATGACACTCATCAACATACAATCCATACACAGGACCTAAAAGTATATATACTAAGTTACTACTGTTTGCATGCTAAAGCCTCCACCTTTTTTCTCTCTAAACTTTGACATTTGCCTTCTTCTTCAAGTAGTATTTATATACGATAAAGGATTTAAGAAATAAGAAGATATCATAAAAAGAACTCAAAGAACACCCCAAAGGCCCATGCTTTAGCTTTTTCTTGGCAAAAGGCGTGCGCGCCTCAAACCTAACTGTTGATGAGCAAGCATCAAGGGAGCATCGAAATGTTTTTTTGAACTTTGTTCAAGACATAAATGATATCCCCATTCCTAAAGAAATGATATATCTATATGAAAAGGAGGAGTTCAGAGAGAAACAACATTCAGATGTATCTTCTCACTAACTTCTTAGTTTTCTAGATGATCAGACTGGTGTTATAGCAGTTAGATGTCACCAAAAACAGATACTTTCACCAAATTTCTTTGTTATGATATAACAGTATGAAAATGCAAGAAGTTCAGATGACATGTGTCAGCTCGTTAAAGACAGTATTAATTTATGAGCTATAAAAGTTGACACACTGGCAGCGATAAAAGGGGTCTAACGTCATCCACACAGGGGTGACCAACAACATCTATGCAGGGGCAACTAACAATTTCGATGCAGCGAAGACAACTATTACAGGACAGGGACTCGTACCCTGATCTTCTTAGTGAAAACTGGACCCAGGCAATCCCAGTTGGTTATGTTATCTTCTTAATAATAAATTCTATGTCCTGTCTGTTTAGTGTTCTCTATTATTATTGTAGGTTTCCATCATTTCTTACTCCATTATCAAGACTTCTTTTAGAAACTTAAATGAAATTACACGTACAGATAGTAGATTGCAAGATTGAGACATAAATTTTGATTTGTTACTCCCCCGATTCCAAAAAAAAAAAAAAAAAAAAGCTTTTGTTTATAGTCATATTTTTAGTCAAATTCTCAAATATATCCTTTAATTTTTATAATTATAAAATTATTTTAAATATAACCAATCAAAAATCTTAAATGATATCTTCCTAAATAAGAAACAAATCTATTAAATAAATCCATAAATATTTTTATTTTTATCTTCTATTTAATCGTCTTAAATGATATCTTCCTCGATAGGAAACAAAATTACTAAATCAATCCATAAATATTTTTATTTTTATCTTCTATTTAAACATTTCTATAAAATAATAAAATTACCAAATATGTATTTTTCTTACATGCTCCATATACTCCTTTTAATTTTAGTAATAACATAACATTTAATATGGATAGTTTGGTACACTCCTCCGGTCTCCTTAATATCTTGACTTAGTCAAAGCGGACTAATAATTTAGGACGGTTGGAGTAACTGATTTACCAATAATAATAACTTCACGCTCAACTCGACAGCACCATCTGACCTATACACTCAAGGACATCGAAATTTACTCTCTTGAGGTTACAATGAAACAAGGACACCCTAATTATACTAGTTGGTGAATCGATTACCAATTATATAGCTATTTCAGTTAACAGAAAAGATTCAAAGTACAATGCTTCTTAATCTATATTTAGATATTTAGATAGAGAGAGTCGGCGATGATATCTCAACAGGAAGTTCTCCCGGGCTTTGGAACAAAATAATGTCTCTTCAGAACTTTCAACTTTTCAAGCAGTTCCTTGAATGCTGGCCGGCATTTTGGGTCACTAAAGTTTCAAGTTATAGTAAAATGTAAGAAAATGAGATAAAACAGATATCTACAGAACAACATTGTCAACATGCCAATTTCTGTTACTGAAATAAAACTATGTAGTAAAGACAGAAATTCAAATGAGTTAGTCAGATCATATTGCAAGATACGCACCTGTGCCAGCAACTCCTGATTAAAGATGCCCATTGAGGGTCAGTTTCTTTTGGAATCTCATTCTGTTTGTCCATGAATCCAACCGCTGCAATTACCTGCATAATTTACCTCCAAAACTGTAAATACGATTGAACAATAAAGTTACATAAACATGTCATTAATTGTCATGAGAGAACCTACCTGCATCGAGGTTAGGCCATCCCAAGGGATTTGCAATGTGGCAAGTTCCCATAGTACGACTCCAAAGCTATACACATCAGACCTAAAAAGGTCCCATTTCCATGTCTTAATAAAAAAAATATAAATGGAACCCAAGAAACTGAAGCAGAATCAAACTATAATCCTTTAAGCAAAAATACTGAAATAACTTAAACCTACTTCTCATCTGCTGGCTCATTACGAATAACCTCTGGAGCCATCCACTGTGGCTGCAGAAAACAAAAATAGAAAAGAGTAAAGTTTCATTCTCAGGAACTAAGGCAATGTTATAAAATGTATTACCGTTCCTTTCCCATTCCTCGTTGTGAGAAACGTTGCATGTTTGAGTCGTGAGAGACCAAAATCACCAACCTAAACATCGAAAGCAACATCAAGAAGATGAACGAATGATGCGTCTTTGTTTATACTATTATCCTATGCACAATTTAAAAATTGGTACAAAACCAAGTACCTTCACAGTCCAGTTCCTATCAACCAAAAGATTTGATGACTTCAAATCACGGTGAATGATTGGTGGTCCGTATTGATGAAGGTAATTCATACCTTGTGCCTACAATAGGCCGAACCAGAAAATCATAAGAAATCAATTTTCAATTTGAAAAAATATAGTACTCTGTATAAATTGTTGCCAGGAACTGTACTTACAATGTCCAAAGCCATCTGAACACGCCGCTTCCAATCTAAGGTAGGAGTGCCATGTCGAAGCAACTGATACAAACTTCCCCTGCAATATAGGCCAGTAAGTAAATGAAATTCAAAGATGGACATTATTAATTTGAAACAGATAAAGGTGGAGACTACACCGTGGAAGGAACTCAGTGACAATGCACAGATGGTGAGGTGAAGTTGCTGCACCCATAAAGAGTAGCACATTTGGATGCCGGAGCCTCTTCATAAGTAATACCTTCAAAAAAGTACATACAGTTAGGCTACTGCTTATTATGGATATATAAACATTAAATTCCTTGGTAACACACAGCTAAATGTGCTACTATTTTGAGAATGTCGTCAGACAATTTCAATTTCAGATAGCAAAACTAGCTCGAGTTAAAAAAAGAAAAAACCTCTTGTCTAAAGGAGCGCAGCAAGTCATCTGTGTAATCCAATTTGAAAATTACCTTTATTGCAACATCCTGCCACAAATAGAAATGAGTGTTAATAGCCTGAGACAACCTTCTTTACCCTTCAAACCTTGGGAAGCGTTGATAGGTCACAACTTCATGGGTCAAAAATGCTAAGCCCTTGGTAATTTGGCCACAGCGAAGCTACAGTAGATTGAATCAAGTCAGGGTTAAGATCAGCAAGCAGTTTAGGCCAGGTTTAGCTAGGCCATATTCTCTTCCTTGTCTTTACCTATTTACTTTACGCCCACCACAAAAGAAAAACTACGATTAGAAGCAATCGAATGGGAAAATGTAACATGCAGAAACATACCACAATCGACAATGTTGTCTGACATATAATTGTACATTTATGCATTAGCTAAATGTGATACACTTTGAAGTCAAAAAGACAACGTACCGAGCCATACCACTGACCATGATACACAGTTGCACATGAACCTGAGACCCATAAATCAGAAAAGAATTTCATAGTTAAAAAGGTATCAAAAAAGAAACTTGTATCAGAAATACTGACAATACTTAGTACCTTTCCCTAATTGTGCACCGAATGTCAAGGCGTCCCATGAGATATCATAACAGAAAGCATCTGCATCCATATATGATTCACGATGAGGGTTGCTACTACTATTAGTACCACCGCCGCACATGCATGTTTCATTTCCACCAGAGGCTTCATTTGCAGCAAACAAGTTACTTTCCACTACCTGGTTTTGTTGGCCACAATTCTTACGTTGTTCAATGACTTCCAATGGCTGCCATGATATCCCGATCACCCTAGATGTTATCATCTTGTAGATCCTCTTGTGTGAACCCTCATCATCAGCAGAATCTCCAAATGGGTTTCCTAGAGATACTTCCTTTGACGCGGCCAGCCTATGGTCAGAGCGAGTAGTTTCTGGAAAACCTTGACAACAACAATACCAGCTATCGCCACCCTGGGTCTCACATTTCAAGGTGCTTTCACGCATTCTCATTTTCGACCAGAGTTTTTTAGCCATTCGTGATGCCTGGTTCAATAATTTGCTCAATAGAATTCAAGTGAGACGGCAGGTTCAATAATTTCATAATTTGTTTATTGTACACGTTACTGTAATGGAGGTGGGGAAAAGAGTTGATTTAAGATTATAAGAAACTCAAACTTACCAATTTGGAAGTTTTAGAAGAAACATCGACCTGCAGAGAATGTTGTTGAGAGGCAAAACCAGGATTGGGATAGGCATTGTCTTTCAAAGGATTTGTTCCGAATGAAACTGGTGTTAGAACTTCTTGAAAAAGATCCGAATCACATGATAAACATATAATTCCAACAAAAGTACCACTGTCATCGTATAATGGGGTGTTTGTGGCTATGATTTGAAATCGTCTTCCGTGCTTATTCCTGACCGGGACTGCCCTGTCCAGATTTCTCCTAAGGTATTTCTGCGAACTATTTCATTTGCTTCATTGAAATCACGCTCCTCAACAATGAATCCGAGAATATTACGACCTAGCGCTTCTGAGGCAGAATAACCGTAAAGGTGTTCGGCCGCTCGGTTCCTGTAATAATGTTAAATATATCAACCCAAGAGGATTAAGACATACATAATTTATAAGCATATCTAGGATGTTATTGGTGTAACATACTGCTTCAAAGTAAGAGTTTTGTTCAAAGCGCCATATACAAAAAAGCATAATTGAACTAATAAATGTGGTGCCTATAAAGTAAGAATTACCAGTATATTACCAGACCATTTTGATCAAAAATATGAACTGCCTGACCTATTGACTGCAAGATATTCAAATATTGTTTATCTGCGAAGCTTAAACTTACTCTTCGAGGGTTTAGGGTGTCATGGGTACTACCATTTCTATGTTTGGATGAAGCCGAACCAGAGTTACGCACTTTCATGGTTTCACATTGACCCCTGCCACAACCCTTTCTTCTAGGATTGGCCAACCTTGATTGCTCAGTCGAATTTAAGTGAGACACCTGGCCATTGTAATCCAACTTATGTCCTGAATCAATTCCTACACAAGAAGAACTGGTTGTAGAAAGGACTAATTTCGACATTTCTTCTTTCAGCTGAGCATCTCTAGCTTCAAGTTCTTGAATCTTCTTAAGCAATTGGTCTGTGGTCGAAAGGTCCATATTATTATCTATGGCTAAATTTCATACAACACTTGCAGAGAAAAACTGATAAAATTACTAACAGCTCTATACTTATCAAGTTTCCAGAAACATGAAGAGAAATGTTCAGATATTCATTTATATAGTAGTGCTTTAGGACATAAACTGATTGAAAGGCCATTTTACGTCTCAAAAATCGAGGTTAGAGAACTCAAAACTTCTCTCTTTCTTGTGCATGGTTTTTGTTTGTAATTTAGATTACTAATTTTGTCCATAGCTTGTAATGTCTGTTCCTGTAACTCTTGTTTTTATGTGTTTCCCTCTTTATCAAAAGACTATCAGTTGTCTTCTTCTTTAGAAAGTTCCCAAGGTTTTAATCAGAATAAATGCAATGTATAATGTTGTTGGATTTTGTACTAAAGCACAGGATGACATTAGGTTTGGTAAGCAAAGAAAATGGGACAAATTTGATGATTTCAAAACCCTACCAAAAAAGAAAAAAAGAAGAAAAACAATTTCTAAGAACCCTAACAATTTAATTAACTTTATCAGAGAAAATGATGAAGCTTCCTCACCCTAATTTTGTTCTTGTTCCTCTGTACATTACTCTATTTGCATTCGCTCTCGTGTTCCATCGTCATTTCTATCTCCTTCGCCATTTTTATCAGGGAGGGAAACAGAAGTGGGGTGAGCAATGAGAAACCAGGGGACCATTCTTAACCGACAGGGGCTAGTCCAGTTAACCAAGAGCCTCACTAGCCCGACTCGCATTCTTGAGTTCATTGGAGTGAATCGTCTCCCTGAGTTTGGGAATCTCATAAAAAAGAAGGGTTTTTGGGCATCACTCCATTTTTGCGGGGACCATTCTCAAAACTTTAGTAAGTCATTTAAAAATAATTCGCAACACCCCTCTAGGTATTTTGATTAATGACCAAAGTGCTCTTTCATAATTAATTAAGCTAATAATGAAGTTAAGCTAATTAATTAAGTGAGTTAAATTATAAATTATTATTAGTGTTTTGTTTTGGGAAAATTAGGATTTTTTTTGTTTTGAGATGGTTGAATTTGAAATGAGTGATTCGAGTGACAGCAGCCCCTTATCCGAACACTTAATTCCTAGAGTAAAACATGTATTCATTAATCTTCGAAGTGATCCGGTAATCGTAATTTTTTTGCATGGTCTTCCCCAGACTCAATCTTAAAATGATGGTTTTTACGAGCCAAACTAGAGGCTAATGTTTTGGATACTCGCATATACTTCAGATTAAGTATTTGTTGCTTGAATTGCCTAAAATTTTATGAAAATGAGAAATTTTACTAACAAAATTTTGCCAGGTCAAAACATGTTCGGCTACCAGATTTGAAGAACAGGTGCAAATATAGTTCGGCTATTGTCTATAAAGGACAGGTCGCCGACCAATTTGGCACATGAGTTTGCCATTCTTCTTAACTAAAAACAGAAATATAATGTTTTATTGCTACGTCTGCAGTCTTATTAGCACTTCAAGGAAGAAAATGTATTTCTAGAATTCAATAAAATATAATATAAAAAGACATTCTCTAATTATGTTTAAGGAGATCCATTTCACAACTCATTTTTTCCCTATTGATTGCGTTAATAACTTTCTGGCAGTCACCCTCCAGATGCAGTTTATTGATGCATTTCTCCTTAGCCCATTTTACCACCTTCGGTGATGCTAGAGCTTCAGCAAATTTTGGATTTATAGATTTTGTTGATTTACATCTAATTCCATGATTTTTTCCTACATTATCAAGAATAATTAGAATAACACCCGTTTTCCAGTTACGTTCACAAAAAGCTGCATCAGATTTTAGTTCCAAATCATGTAACTCACGTTTTTTCCGTCTACTATCAGAAATTGTAGAAACAATTCTTTTGTACTGGGAGTTGTTTATTTATACTCTATGTCAGTATGTCATATGAATTTCTACACTCTTAATAGTTTGTTCAGTATTCACCTGCACCATAACAAAAATCATTATGCGTCTATCCTTCCGTACATGACATATAGTAAAACAAGAAATATGTAAATGATTAGTTTCCTTTGGTCTAAGGTTATGATCATGATTAAAAAAAAGGATTTAATCCAATCATAGATATTCTTCCCCACCAGAATATGAACAAGATTAGCATAAATTTTCATGAGAATATCAAACATATTGCAACAAATAAAAGATACTGACAAGATTTAATGTAAGAGTTGCATAAAGAGTAGGATTTGTCACTAGTTGAGATAAACATATTAATTGTATCCTTAATAGGCAGGCATTTGTGGAGGAATATCCACAGAAAATATTGGATTTTTACAGGAACATTGGTCTTGCATAATCCTTTCCGGTCCACATCTGTACCTAGAGTTAGAACATACCGGGTTTTTTTGGAATAGCTCTATAAGATGTTTATACATAGAATTCATCATTAGAAGCTGGTTTTCATCTAATGTTGTACCAGTATATGGAATCCTAATATACGAAATAGCTGGAACAGTACTGCTATCAAGAAGAGCTTGAAGAGTGTGGACATCCCAAGACTTTATTTCATGATTGATCAGCTGGTTATTGGCATACATAAAGTTTGATTTTGGTGGACCATCCATATACTAGGAATTTAATTGTCTTTCCGGATAGATATGTCTTTGAAATGACGAGGTTACCAAGTACTCTACAATCTTTTCGATATCAACCTATATGACACACGCCTTGCATGATCTACTGTAGAAGGAGACTGTAAAGTAGACAACAACCACAATATGTACACTTGGTATATAATATAAGTGCGGACCGTACCAACTATGGGATCAAACCAAGTGTTTGATTAATGTACAAGTGTATTTACTTTAATTTAAAGACAAGCTAAATAATTCGAAAGTAAAGTAACTAACTCGACACAAGATTTTGTTAACAAGGAAACCGCAAATGAAGAAAAACCCATGAACCTAGTCCAGTTTTGAATACTCTCATAATTAAGCCGTTATACAAAGATTACTACCAACTTCGTATAGTTGAGACCAAGTAAACTAACTTTAAATAGCCTAGTTCCTTTAGTATCAGTACGCATACTACCAATATGGTCAACGCACGTGAATCTTAAGATAGAGTCCGCTATCATAAGTTGCTTCACCCGCTATGAAGTTGGCCATCTGGCCAGAGATAGAAATACCACCATCATGGTGCGTTATTCAGAGATGCATGGAAAACGACCATGAATAATGAAATAGGAATGTCAAAGTGCTCCCCAACTTTTAGTTGTAGGAATGTCAATAAGACATATATATAGGGAGGGGTAGTTGTTTGAAGGTGCATTAAGGAGGAATGTGCCTTAAGCTTCATAACTTAGTTGGTAATTCATATATGATGCAAAAGCATCATTATGGCGCGTTGCTTAGTCAATAAAGCTTCATGATGTTTAGGCATCATCGTTGCGGTGTCGCGAACTAAGTTTGCACTACCATGGTGCAATACTAAGGAAAGGCCAATGATGCACATTATTGCGCATCATTTACAAATGAACCTTTATCCTATACCGACTAGGCATTTTCTTGGCTTTGTCCTTGCAACACGATTTGGCTTTAGTTGCTTGTACTGACGTGGATGAACTACGATTAGTGCTTGATCCCTTCAAGGTATATAGGAGGGTACATAGGCAGCTACAATGAGTTGCAGCATTGGTGGTCCAGCACTTATTCGCTCATATCACCTAATTGCGAGGTGATTGCGACACCATGGTTGGTAATGCGATGCAAGAGATGATTATTTCCATACTTGATGAGCTAAGTTGCAGTTCATTTCCTTGGATGCTCATACTTCTTATCAAGTCATTGGACGTAGGCATGCACCAATTGTGGATTTGGCATGTTCATAAAAGGAAGACAAATTAGTATGAAAGTTAGTGGATCTTGCATAAACTACTTGCATCATAAAGATGATAAAATGCAAGTATGTCATAATCTTGACTGATGCATCCTTGGAACAAGTAAGACCGGTGCATGCTTTCAACAATACCGTTGCGAAGTAAGGAAGTTGGAAATACATACTGCTGATGCATGCAGTATGTATCGGCATTACCATTTATGTCTTTACACCCTTCAAATAAGAATGGCATGGTTGAACGGTATACAAGCTAAGTTTAAAGCATTATGCTTGCGGAGCATGCTTGCAATGGCAATTGTACGTGGAATTTCTTGGCGAGATGAGAAGCTTTAAGTCCCGACATTAGCATCAGGATGCATCGGGGAGTTATAGCCTGGTGGATGGGTGTCGCAAGCGTAATTTTCCTGTCCATCACAGTTGGTATCAAAGCAAGTTTCAAGAAAACTCTAAGGACTGTGCGCGTTGGACTCACCAATGAGAATTTTGTAGTGAGACTACAAAATTTTCCTTGAATAAGAGACAATAAGTTGGAGAGTGTGATAAATATTAAGCGAATCGTGTTAGACTTGGCGAATTGTGTTAGACTTATTCGAGTAATATGAGTTTTCCATGCCTTAAATGGAGACCCACCAGATAGTTGATGAGCCGGAAAACTGTTTGGAATGGTAAGTGTATGATGGGACTGATCATCCCCACCCGGTAGCAACTGTCCAACGGTGTGCGTTGTCAGGACGGGTAAAATCCCACTTACAAGTGGCAATTGGCCAATGGTAGCTTGCATCTGATTTCTCTGGTATTTGAATTAGGTCCTCACAGTACTACTAAAAAATTGTTTGTCATTTCGACGACCCTTGCCGAACTATAATCTTTGGGGATTCCTGAGTGTGTGGAATGGGACGTACACTTAGGATCTTGTGTTTGAGATATCCTTTTGGCAATTCTGAGTATGTGGTATGAGATGTCTGTTTAGGGGATCCAAATCGGTATTCTACATTATGTTGTGGACTCTTTTTGGATTTCTGGGTTTGAGATTTGAGACGTCTTCTCAGAAGGTCCAAATCGTTGTTCACGATAAACTAAAGAAACCTTGAGTGATTTCTTAGCATCGTGGTATATGGACGTTCGTGCACTTCATTCAATAAGAGACAAGCAAGGTTTCTAATATTCATGAAGCAGAAATACTGAAACAACATAAACTCGGGATTCAGTCACTTCAATGTATTCAAAAGCAACATCTTCACGAACCTGAGATGTAGAGACGGTTATATCACCACTTCGGTTCACAATGTTGCTCGTGTCATCAATATTACCTCTGTTATCCTCAACTCTGTCGTTTTGCATCTATGCCAATTACATGAGTTGGAGTGCTTCAAGCATGGAATTCAAATGGCAATAATATAATTCAGAATGTAACTGAACCAATATCATCAAAGTTCTTCATTAAACATTCAAGACACAAGCAAATAATGTAGCGGCTAAAAAAATACGTTTTATGGCAAGCTCGTCTGAGACGATTTTATACTTCCTTGCACAAAGCAACAATCTGGGACCAATCGGTAAGGAATCTAAAATTGAGTCATATTTCATTCTCTTCGTATGGATGTCCTCTACAACATAAACAAAATTCACATTAATTGGATAAATGAGCAAAAAGATGTGGCCGAAACATTGAACTACATGACAGCTTAAAAGTTTTTGAAGACTTGCTGGAAGTTTACTGTTTCATCGATTTCGATCCTTAAACGGGCTCAAAACTCAAAAATATTCTTTGGAAAAGCTAGGAAATTTCCTGAGCATAAAAAAGTTTGGGTAGATCATCAAAAATGGACATCGTATGAAGATTCTATAGCATTTTCAACGACGACCAAACTTCTGAATTTTCTGATGACGAATTATGACGAAATTCCTCATTCATCCACATGGATCTTCATCCATTCAACTGTCAAGTGAAGATTTCATGTAGCTATCAAGATGATGCAATATAAAGTCTTATTTGAATCCTCCACAAGTCATTTGGGGATTTAGAACAGCAACGAAAACAAGTCCACCGCAACCGGTGATACATATTGGTTTCGAAGACCAACAACTCGATGGAACGATGATTTCCTCTTTCAAGCAGGGGCTCACAAGTGCTAAACCATCCAAGTTGGTCATTTCACCACCCAAATCAGCAGTGCCTCATTACTCCACACTCGCTGGACGATGCTCTATCATACTGTCGGGATCCTCAATAAAGCCATTGCTCGTACGTGGAATCATTGGAGCGATAATTCTAGTAACATCTTTTACGACTAAGTTCAATTACTTCTTTCATTTGTAATCATAAAAATCACCATCCAGTGCTTACTGCGGAACATGACTGTCCCACATCAAGCAGGGGACTTAATGTTGATGGTGGATTTTTGACAAAGGCTAAAATCGTAAAATCATAATTTTGCATATTTCTGACACGTCTTCAGACACGTATGTGAAATTCACAAACAACCTATGACTGAGCATCCACCCTCTTAGAGATCGAAATTTTGCATATTTATGACACGGCTTCAGACACGTATGTAAAATTCACGAACAACCTCTGACTGAGCGTACACCCTCTCAGAGCCCTGTATGAATATGTGATTCGTAAAGTCTCTCAACTGAGCTTTTCGACGCTTCGTATATTTCATCAACACTTCTATATATAATCGAAATGATTGGACGGCTCCTAGACATATTACATCCTAGTATAGAGTGTTAACGTCTTTAGGATGCCACACTGTTCCCTGACTATGTAGAGTGCATATGTATAGAATCTTAATGATTGGACGACTCCTAGACATATTGCATGCTAGTATAGAGCACTAACGTCTTCAGGATGCCACAATGTTCCCTGACTATGCAAAATCAATATTCAGGACGAGTATGATGTCCCTGCCATCTCATACCTCGATTATCGAATAAAATGCTCCTAGACATATTGCATGCTAGTATAGAGCCATTCATGGTTAAATTCTAGCGCAACATTCATCAATCAAATTGCTAGAATAATCTATTTTATCTCATTACTCCGTTTCGTGGCTTATCATAAGCTGGATTCCATGAATCAGTAATAGATATTCATCTCATTACTCCGTTTCATGGCTTATTCTCAGCTGAATTCCATGGATTAGTAATAGATATTCACTTTACGGGCATCTAGGCCACCACCGAGTAAGCCCCGAGAAAATGGTGCGAGTGTACTTAACAATAATGTACGTACGGGCACCCAAATATGCATGAGTGAGCACCCAAATGCATAAACGATCATTCAAAAATATGGACGAACGAGGAAACCTATGCAAAATAGAAAGGGAAATAATATATAATAAAATAAAAGAGGCGCATGGGACCGGGCCCACCGGCCATCCGGTCATGCCGCCGTGACCGGTCCTGCTTCTCCCTTTATTTTATTTTTCTAAATTTTTTATTATTTTCCTTCTTGAAAACTCCTTGTTTTAGCAAACTTCCTCGTTTGAGCAAAACTCCTAGTTTCTCCATATTTCCTCAAATGATGAAAATAATAATATAAAATAGGAAAGAGCACAGGACCGAGCTCAGGGGTCGGTCCCTTCTCTCCCTTTATTTTATTTTTCTAACTTATTTTATTATTTTCCTTGTCTCTTGAAAACTCCTTATTTGAGTAAACTTCCTCGTTTGAGCAAAACTCCTAGTTTCTCCATATTTCCTCAAATGATGAAAATAATAATATAAAACAGGGAAGAGCACGAGACCGAGCAAACGGGCCGCCCGGCCATGCCTTGGCCGTGAACTGTCCCACACCTCTTCAATTCCTTATTTTATTATTATTATTATTGAAAAGAAATGAAAAATCAATACACGTCGGTAGAAAGTAGCCGAGCGACAATCTGGGCACCGACACCTTTTTGAATAGTAATGCCTAATATATGAAACAAAGAGCCACCAACTTTATGGTTAGCATCAGGATGAATAAAGCAGTTTCTCAATCTCTTCATGAATATGATAGCGTCTTCGCCTAGCTCACCAAAGGTAGTAAAAGCCAAAACATTGAACCTATATCCATATGACAAACACTTGTCTGAATATTTGGTACACTTACGTGAAACAACGGAGGAGATAGCATGGCCCGGTGTGTAGTTGCGAGTTCTGGCACTCGTAAAAGGGGAGACAATCGTGACATCAATACAAACGTCCTTCCCATCTTCCCAGTTGTATACTAGAACATCAGCAGGCTTCGCTTCCTTTCCATTCATATCATCTGATAAGAACCCTAAAGAGACTTCTTTTCTATCCACTACACCCGCCTTGTAGCATATATCTGAGAAAACATCCCTGACTAAGTCATGACGAAACTTGGGACCGACATCGCTGGCACAATGCAAGGCGTTGTCACCAAATATGTCCATGTCTTTGCCACGGCATGAACACTTGCTGCCTTCAACAAAGAAGGGTACTCCAAAGCGATATTGCAAGACTGATCTGAACTTCCTAGGTCCTACTACCTGTTCCAACCCACTGATGGGAATAGCTTTTAAAAAACCCATTGTGTGCTCAATCCTATTACACTGCTACAGGTGAGACTCCCGATCTCTAAGAGCAAAGTTGGTTGGAATAGATTCCTTAACAGCACCAAAGTATAAAACTGCCAGGGATTTCATATAAAGGGGGGAAGCATCGTTGATGTTGAAGGAGGAAGCTGAGAGACCACAAGCCCGTGTAAAAATATGCAAAGCTTGCACATATCTAAGACTTGGTTCAGATACAGATGGAAGGTTCAAAATCCTATTTTGCAAGTGTTGAGTCTGAGCACATGAGGCAAGAAAGCAATACTTACCTGTATCAGACATAGTATAGACGCCTAAACCACCATCTTTCATAGGTAAAGTAGCTAGGCGTTGTTGAACTAATCCAAAGCCTGCACCGTCACCAACCATTATCTGACGTAAATATTGCATTAGATGGCCATCAAACTGAGTTGTAGCAGACTGTATAACAGTAGGACTAGTTGTGCGAAGATTAAAGTAAAGTTTTAAGACTCCAGAACAGTTACGCAATAACAATAATTCACATTGTGGGTCTTGTAGTAGCCGCACTTTGTTCATGAGAAGTATTGTTTTGTCAACTCTACCTGAAACCATGTCACTGCAGTATTAGTGGTCCATGCTGACAGGCCCTCCAAGCAATTTGACACCCACATGTTGCTTACCAATGTCGAGAGGAAATACACCTGGAATATCTCTTCTAGGATCGAAGGATGGCCAAAAGAGTTATGTTTTCTTAATGTTCAAGTGTAACCCCCTCTTAGGACCCTCAGTTTGAATAATCTTCAAAGCCTTAGAAACCTCTTAAGTATCACCGGAAATAGTACCGTCATCTAGATACCAGGAGTGAAGGTCGAGAGTACATTCTGCAGCAATCTTAGCAACAAGAGGATGTAAAGCAAGTGAAAATAACAGGGGCCCAAGTGGGTCACCCTGCTGAACACCCAAAGCAGACGAAAGTATATGTTGGTTGTAATACAATCTAGCAGGTGTGGAGTAGCAAAACTCGACCCATCTAGAGATGCTTGGACAGTGGTTACGAACCTCACGAATCAAGGTAGCTCTGTCTACTAAGTTAAATGCATTTGAGAAATCAACCAAAAGAATGGTCTGAGAGTAGTTGGTACCTTTTAACTCCAATAACCTATTAGATGCATGCATAATCCCCCCACCACCATAAGGTATTCCCACCCCAAATTGATGTGAACCAAGATACGCCGTGATATCTTTGCACACAGCGTTGGCAGCTAACTTGGAGCATAGTCGTCTCCAAATGGTACCCACAGCGATTGTCCTTACACCACCTCCAGGTTTCAGCAAAGGTGTTAATGGGGCACTGACTACATATTCACCCAATTTTGGTGGACAATTGCCTGCTAGCCACAGATTGAAAACTCCAACCATGAATTCCAACAGTTCATCAGCCACTGCAGCAGCCGGTCCACTCAGTGCATCGAGTAAGTGTTGAGCCCTCAAGCCATCATGTCCAAAAGCTGTACCTTTAGGAAAGATTTTGATTGCAGCCAACACTGTTTTAACATCTACACATAATGAGGGTGTTGTGATATCATCTGCAGGATATGGAAGGAGGAAGCGCATGAGGGTGCTTCTGCAACAATTCATATAAAGTAGCTGGCGTAGAAGGGGCAATACCATCATAGGAAAGAACATGAATGGCTACAGTATAGTGATCGAAACTTAGCTTCTTCATGCAAGCCTGTATATTGGAATTCTCTGTCTTCTTCTTCTTAGAAGGCTTGCGGCTGTTGTTGTCCTTAGAAAGGCTAAGAAGTTTCTGAGTCAAGAAAGCACAACCTTGGGGTTCTCTCCATTTGGTCAGTGACTGATTGATTGTAGAGATCTGTAGTTTCTTTCTTGTACCGGACCGTTCTTCCACGGAACATTTTGGAACAAAAAACCTAATTATTTCTTCCCTCATCTCATGAAACTTTCGTTTGAGAAAAAAACCTAATTTTTTCTATATCTCTCAAATATTGCTCAAACGCGCACCAGAAAATATCAACATTCTCAGAATTGAGTCACAGACTATATGGTGACACGGGCATGCCACCTTGACCAACCAAGGTCGTCCCTTTGGCTTATAGAAGCCGGTCCCACACTCTCTTATGATTTTGACCTATTGCTCTGCAAATCATAATTCTTAGCAAGTTCGAAAACTAATAATTTTATGTTGATCCCGCAATCAACATCCTAATTAATTATGTAATATTCAGTCCAACTACCAGTATTTTAATTAATATGTTATTTGGTCCCGCTGCCAAATCGAGCAATATTTGCTTAAACTATCAATATTTATTTTGCTCATTCAACTAGGTTCAGAACTCATTGATTCAACTATCAATCGCTCAAACGAGCAATATTCCTCATGTTGATTCAACTATCAACATTTGAGAATTCCATTGATCCAGCAATCAATATTCTAATTTAATGTTTGGTCCTGCTACCAACATTTTTGCTCGACTGAGCAACATGATTCGAACGGACGACCATCCAATATTTCTGATTCCTACTATGTCATTCGATCATTCATGATATATTAAATCAGAAATGGGGATTTTGCATAATTCAACAATATCTCTGATTTCCTATCGAACGTATCCAGTCCTTGATCGGGCAACCTTATCGGACGATCATCCGAATACCCAAAATATCATTATTACCTCGACTGGTAAAATGATATATCACAATTCATCAAGACTCAGCGTCTTAGCGTGTCTCAGTATACACCTTATGATCAATCCATGAGTCCCAGAGCATACCACATTCGTTCGTTCATTATGCTCGACTAATCAATGCTAAGACTCATCGTCTAGTCAAGTCAAAAACTAACTAATAAGATACACGTCTGCCTTGCAGACTCCACGTCCGTGAGACATCAATCACGTCACATGGGGGATATTCTCTAGGGTGTTGGTATGGTGGCCTATGGCACGTGTGCACATCCACGATGAGAAATGTGAGTGATTCGTGCAAGCAGTTGAGGGTGTTAGCAAAATAGTGGATGGATAATCAACCAAGTCTCCGCACGACATGGAACTGTTTTAACCACGATTTCCCACTCTATCACTCCAGCAACCGTCGCACATAGTGGGATCAATGTGTCTATTATTCTTGCAATATAAATAAGTCTCTGAATCCATGATTGAAGAACCAAGAATCATCGTCTATGGAAGAATTCTCATCTGAAAAAGAACTCTCAACAGAGCAGAATTCAATCTATCAATCAGAACTTACTTAAACTCAACAGTTCACTTGAAGAAATCTCCAACACATCCATAATCCTCGATCATAATTGATCTCACACACTTCTCAGCCTCCCTCCTACAGATCGACCCTCATCCCTCTTTGTGACTGAATTGATTCTGGTATGGCCATTGTCTTGGTTTAGGCCGGAGTCCTACAGATTGATCTCTCGAACTCAAAGCACTCCCATAAAGTGCATCTGTATGAAAAAAGTTTAAGCAATTTTCTCGGTCGATGAGTCCCCACCCGCACGATCGTCTCTTAACTTTCCTAAAAAACCAGCAAATCGTTTTCTCCCATCAACAGATTGGCGACCACAGTGGGAGATTAATCTCTCGGTTGCAATCCACATTTTCACAAAAATAGTCGAACTTAGGTCAGGTTCAGTTACAAATCCTAACCCTAATTCAATCATTGCTAGCACTAGCAACAATGGTGGTACTCCATTCACTCTTCCCGCTTCTAACAACGGCGCTACTGATACTACTCCTCAAACCAATAATACTAGTGTCCATGCTGAAACCAACACCGGTACCGATAATAATCCTCTCTTCGGCCGAGCTCTTGAAGAAATCAGAGAAGATCCACCTACCATAGCTGATCTCATGAATGGTCAATAAGTTCTCGCCAAGAATCAGACAGATATGGCTACAACACAGAAAGAGTTGCGCACTTACCTCAAGTCTCTCACAGACAAGCTGTCGTCTGAGCAAACTCAGCCCTAGTCAGAGAAAGGAAAAGCTAAGGAAACATCCTCAACTGTTGATCCTGAAACCTCCCCAATCCACATCCGAGAAGCTGATGAAGTCCGCAATGCTACTTCCACCCTCTCAGAGATCAAAATTTTGCATATTTCTGACACGGCTTCAGACACGTATGTGAAATTCACGAACAACCTCGGACTGAACGTACACCCTCTCAGAGTCCTGCATGAATATGTGATTCGTAAAGTCTCTCAACTGAGCTTTTCGACACTTCGCATATTTCATCAACACTTCTATATATAATCGAAATGATTGGACGGCTCCTAGACATATTACATCCTAGTATAAATTGTTAACGTCTTTAGGATGCCACACTGTTCCCTGACTATTTAGAGTGCATATGTATAGAATCTTAATGATTGGACGACTCCTAGACATATTGCATGCTAGTATAGAGCGCTAACGTCTTCAGGATGCCACACTGTTCCCTGACTATGCAAAATCAATATTCAGTACGAGTATGATTTCCCTGCCATCTCATACCTCGATTCTCGAATAAAATGCTCCTAGACATATTGCATGCTAGTATAGAGCCATTCATAGATTAAATTCTAGCTCAACATTCATCAATCGAATTGCTAGAATAATCTATTTTATCTCATTACTCCATTTCGTGGCTTATCCTCAGCTGGTATCAATGAATTAGTAAATAGATATTCATCTCATTACTCCGTTTCATGGCTTATTCTCAGCTGAATTCCATGGATTAGTAATAGATATTCAACCTATTTTATTACTCCATTTCATAGCTTATTCTCAGCTGAATTCCATGGATTAGTAATAGATATTAACTTTTCGGGCATCTGGGCCACCACCGAGTAAGCCCCGAGAAAATGGTGCGAGTGTACTTAACAATAATGCACAAAAGAGCGCCCAAATATGCATGAGTGAGCACCCAAATGCATAAACGAGCATTCAAAAATATGGACGAACGAGGAAACCTAATAGAAAGGAAAATAATATAAAATAAAAGAGGCGCATGGGACCGGGCCCACCGTCCATCCGGTCATGCCGCCGTGGCCGGTCCCGCCTCTCCCTTTATTTTATTTTTCTAACTTATTTTATTATTTTCCTTCTTGAAAACTCCTTGTTTGAGCAAACTTCCTCGTTTGAGAAAAACTCCTAGTTTCTCCATATTTCCTCAAATGATGAAAATAATAATATAAAATAGGAAAGAACACGGGACCGAGCACACAGACTGGTCCCTCCTCTCCCTTTATTTTATTTTTCTAACTTATTTTATTATTTTCCTTGTCTCTTGAAAATTCCTTGTTTGAGCAAACTTCCTCGTTTGAGCAAAACTCCTAGTTTCTCCATATTTCCTCAAATGATGAAAATAATAATATAAAACAGGGAAGAGCATGGGACCGAGCACACGAGCCGGCCGGTCATGTCTTGTCCGTGGACGGTCCCACACCTGAAAAAGTGGGGGTCTAACAACCTCACCCAATATTTCGCTTAGCAATCTGTATGGACTAACTCCAATATACTTTTAAGAGAATCAACTAGACAGTCAGACTCAATCTTAATGAAAAGTTTATCCAAGAGTTATATCTCAATTTTTTTGATTCAATCCTCACTCAAACAAATAGAAATATGCAAGCCTGATTGAATACAAGAGAAATAACTTGAACGGTGCCAAAGACCAATGTTCAAGGATCAATCAATTTCAATCAACAACCAAAAGTTAGATTTACCAATTGATCGATTCAACGCACAACCTGTGATATTTCAATTATATAACAAATATAATGCGGAAAAGAAATAGCATAGACACAAAAGGTTTTGTTAACGAGGAAACTGCAAATGCAGAAAAACCCCGGGACCTAGTCCAGATTGAACACACACCGTATTAAGCCGCTACAGACACTAGCCTACTACAAACTAACTTCGGTCTGGACTGTAGTTGAACCCCAATCAATCTCACACTGATCCAAGGTACATTTGCGCTCCTTACGTCTCTGATCCTAGCAGGATACTACGCACTTGATTCCCTTAGCTGATCTCACCCATAACTAAGAGTTGCTACGACCCAACGTCGAAGACTTTAATAAACAAATCTGTCTCACACAGAAAAGTCTACAGGAATAGATAAATCTGTCTCCCATAGAAATACCTACGAGTTTTGTTCCGTCTTTTGATAAATCAAGGTGAACAGGAACCAATCGATAACCCTGACTTATATTCCCAAAGAACAGCCTAGAATTATCAATCAACTCACAATAATCTTAATAGAATAGCGAAACAAGATATTACGGAATCACAAACGATGAGACAAAGATGTTTGTGACTTCTTTTCTATCTTGCCTATCGGAGAAATTAATCTCAAGCCAATCTTACGATTGTACTCAAAGACGATAAAAACAGCAAGATCGGATCACGTAATTACAGAGAAAATAGTTGGGTTTGGCTTCACAATCCCAATGAATTCTTCAAGTCGTTAACCTATAGGGTCTCGATAGAAACCTAAGGTTAAAGGTGAATCGACTCTAGCTTATACAACTAGTATCACACAGGAGGTGTGTGGATTAGGTTTCCCAGTTGCTAGAGTTCTCCTTTATATAGTCTCAAAATCAGGGTTTGCAATCTAAGTTACCTTGGTAACAAAGCATTCAATATTCACCGTTAGATGAAAACCTGATTAGATTCAAGCTAATATCTTTCAACCGTTAGATCGAACTTAGCTTGTCATACACAAATGAAATGCACGTTCATTTAGGTTTGTGTAACCGTACCTAAACGTGTACACTTAGTTGGTTCAACAATAGTTAACCAATGGTTAGCCATATGAGCACTTTCATATCAACCTTATTCATCTTCACCATAACTAGTTCAAGTGACTCAAATGAACTAGGTAAAGAGTTGTTCAATTGCTTAGATCTCATAGAAGTATATAAGACACAATCGAAGCAAAAATGATTTTGATTCACTCGAATCGATTCATGAACATTATAGCAACGGTTTGCAAATATTGCATTCCTTAATTTATAAATGTCTTAGTTCACGAATAAACCGTTTTTAGAAAATAACCCACTTAAGTACGCATACGGGTACGCATACTTAAGTACCCGGACTGAGCTTGTTTTCAGTTCACAAACTCCAGCATAAATTCACGGGATGTGAACTTCCGACAGTACGCGTACATGTACGCGGACTTTAGCTCCGGTTATCCTAAACAGCAAAGTACGCATACTTTGGTTCAAGGATTTTGGACTTACACAAGTATGAGTTCACATACAATGTTTATATCCAATCATGGTTGTATATTCTAAACTCTCATTTCAATCATTGAAACATTCTTAGAGGATGTTATATAGTTGTTATTCACAAACTATTTTTCATCAAAGCGATTTTCAAGAAATTGAAATGTTCAACATGACTTTCGTCACGAGTAAAGATGAACTTGGCCAAAGCGAAAGCTTACCAACACATATTTTGAGAAATAGATAAGCGAGATAAACTCGGCTCGAAATAGAAAATGTGTATAATCGAAGTCTATAAAGCAATACGACTTTTGTCTCAAGATAGGAGATAGAGTAGATAGACTTTTGAGTGATAGATAAGTTCAAGTCTCCACATACCTTTTTGTCGATGAAGTTCCACCAGTTCCTTGAGTAGTTCTTCATCTTTGTATGATGAACGTCGTGGAGTCTATAGCTAAACTACACTTACTATCCTAGTCCGAGACTTAGCTATAAGTAGACTATAAATCAAGACTTATAGTTTTGGCAACTAAACTTGACAAACAAGCTTGAGATAGCAACGATTGCGAGTTCGACCGAGCAGTGCTCTAACAACGCCTATTAAATTCATTATTTTATTATTATTATTATTATTATTATTATTATTATTATTTCTTCCCTCATCTCATGAAACTTTCGTTCGAGAAAAAAACCTCATTTTTTCCATATCTCTCAAATATTGCTCAAACGCACACCAAAAAATATCAACATTCTCAGAATTGAGTCACAGACTATATGGTGACACGAGCATGCCACCTTGACCAACCAAGGTCGTCCCCTTGGCTTACAGAAGCCGGTCCCACACTCTCTTATGATTTTTACCTAATTAATATTCCATAATTCATATTGGGTTCAAACTTTTTCCAAAGGAATTTGATCAATTGACCATAAGTTGGTCCCACTACCACCAGGGACGGTTTCATACCCCTTGATCATTCCCTCCTCTCTCCATTGTTAGGTTCACAACCTAATGCTCAGACGAACACTATTTTAATAATATTAAACGAGCATTTAATCATCCTTTCACTAACTGGTGACTTTGGTGCATTCTCATTCGAACACATCGGTGCTACATGGTCAGCCATCATCCCATGTAGCCGTCCCTCTATCACTCATTGATTGATTTTCAGTAAATCATCAATTGATCAACAATCGATTAAAATTAGGTTTTCAAACCAAATGCTCCGCAAATCATAATTCTGAGCAACATCCTAATTAATTATGTAATATTCGGTCCATCTACCAGTATTTTAATTAATATGTTATTTGGTCCCGCTACCAAATCGAGAAATATTGCTCGAACGAGCAATATTTGCTTAAACTTGCAATATTTTTTTTGCTCATTCAACTGGGTTCAGAACTCATTGATTCAACTATCAATTGCTCGAACAAGAATTATTCCTCATGTTGATTCAACTATCAACATTCTAGAATTCCATTGATCCAGCAATCAATATTCTAATTTAATGTTTGGTCCTGCTACCAACATTTTTGCTCGAACGGACGACCATCCAATATTTCTGATTCCTACTATGTCATTCGATCATTCATGATATATTAAATTAGAAATGGGAATTCTGCATAATTCAACAATATCTCTGATTTCCTATCGAACATATCCAGTCCTTGATCGAGCAACCTTATCGGACGATCATCCGAATACCCAAAATATCATTATTACCTCGACTGGTAAAATGATATATCACAATTCATCAAGACTCAGCGTCTGAGCGTGTCTCAGCATACACCTTATGCTCAATCCATGAGTCCCAGAGCATACCATATTCGTTCGTTCATTATGCTCGACTCATCAATGCTAAGACTCATCGTCTAGTCAAGTCAATAACTGACTAATTAGATACACGTCTTCTTTGCAGACTCCACGTCCGTGAGACATCAATCACGTCACATGGGGGATATTCTCTAGGGTTTTGGTCTGGTGGCCTACGGCACATGTGCACATCCACGATGAGAAATGTGAGTAAGTCGTGCAAGTAGTTGAGGGAGTTAGGAAAATAGTGGATGGACAATCAACCAAGTCTCCGCACGACATGGAACTATTTTAACCACGATTTCCTACTTTCCCACTCTTTCACTCCAGCAACCGTCACACATAGTGGGATCAATGTGTCTATTATTCTCGCAATATAAATAAGTCTCTGAATCCATGATTGAAGAACCAAGAATCATCGTCTAAGGAAGAATTTTCATCTGAAAAAGAATTCTCAACAGAGCAGATCAATCAATCAATCAGAACTTACTTAAACTCAACAGTTCACTTGTAGAATTCTCCAACACATCCATAATCCTCGATCATCATTGATCTCACACACTTCTCATCTTCCTTCCTACAGATCGACACTCATCCCTCTTTGTGGTTGAATTGACTCTGGTATGGCCATTGTCTTGGTTTAGGCCAGAGTCCTACAGATTGATCTCTCGAACTCAAAGTACTCCCTGTAAGTGCATCTGTATAAAAAAGGTTTAATCAATTTTCTCGGTCGATGAGTCCCCACCCACACGGTCGTCTCTTAACTTTCCTAAAAAACCAGCAAATCGTTTTCTCCCATCAACAGATTGGCGACCACAGTGGGAGATTAATCTCTCGGTTGTAATCCCAATTTTCACAAAAATAGTCGATCTTAGGTCAGGTTCAGTTACAAATCCTAACCCTAATTCAATCATTGCTAGCACTAGCAACAATGGTGGTACTTCATTCACTATTCCCGCTTCTAACAACGGCGCTACTGATACTATTCCTCAAACCAACAATACTAGTGTCCATGTTGAAACCAACACCGGTACAGACAATAATCCTCTCTTCGTCCGAGCTCTTGAAGAAATCAGAGAAGGTCCACCTACCATAGCTGATCTCATGAAGGGTCAATAAGTTCTCGCCAAGAATCAGACAGATATGGCTGCAACACAGAAAGAGTTACGCGCTTCCCTCAAGTCTCTCACAAACAAGCTGTCGTCTGAGCAAACTTAGCCCCAGTCAGAGAAAGGAAAAGCTAAGGAAACATCCTCAACTGCTGATCCTGAAACCTCCCCAATCCACATCCGGGAAGCTGATGAAGTCTGCAATGCTGCAGATAACCCACCAACAAAGGAACCATCAAGTTTCATCACTCGTGAAGATTTGGAACGCTTCTTGGAGAATCTTGGGAAAGATAAGACACCATCTGTCCACTGTCACCAACCTCCATATCCTTCTGCTATACAGAGAGTTCCTCTTCCGAAAGGTTATACTTCTCCAACATTCACACTTTATGATGGAATAAGCAATGCTCGAGAACACGTGTCTTGGTTCTTGGAATCATTAGGCGAGCATGAGTATAACCACGTCGTCTGTCTAAAGGAGTTTTCAAAGTCTCTGACAGGCAGGGCATATACCTGGTACAACAACATCGCGCCGGGAAGCATCGCCATTTGGGGAGAAATGATTAATGCTTTCTATAGAAAATACTTCTTTGTTTCAGAACAAGTTACTCTCTCTGATCTAGGAAGGATGTTTCAGAGAAACAATGAACATCCCAACGATTACGTGAAAAGGTTCAAAGTCCAAGCTTTGGATTGTCATAATCCTATCATCACAGATCAACAACTTATAGATATGTGCATCAATGGAATGATCTCGGTCTACAGAGCTCTTTTAGAAAATCTCCGATTCCAGACTTTCTCAGAACTTCATGAAGCATCCAAACAATCAGCAACTACTGCACCTGCTTTACTAGAGAGAGAGAAAAACTATAAGAGTCGAGGAACCTCGTAAAAATCGGGGCAAAGGACGTCTGGTCAACAAAAAAATACAATCTCCAACCTTCCACAAAAATTGTTGCTGAAGGGAGTAAACGGAAAACCGACACACAGCATAAGAACGCTTCTCCAACATCCCAGGATCCTCCTCAAAGAAAGGATAACCAATCCTGCACAAACCTCGACCCAGTATCAACAAACGGGGAAATGATCAGACAAACTCAAGCTTACCTCTTCCCATTGAAGAAGTGATCGAGTTATTGGAAGTCTGGATTCAAGATGGTGCAATCAAATTTTCATTCATCAGGAGAGAGTCAACTAATGAAAAATTAGAGAATCTCAGGTATTGTCGCCTTCATTGGTTCATCGATCATCCAACAAGTGACTGCAATGTTTTTAAAAAGATCTTCAAAGATAAGGTTAAGCCAGGAGAGCTTCAACTGGGAACTGAAGTAGTACACATGACCCTTTCCAAATCAGGACCTTCACTCTCTCTGAACAACCTGTCAAAGAAGCAGTTCAATCCTTGGTTGAACATATATGTGAATTTCTATATCTATCGAAGGCACAAAGGAGATACATGTTCACAACACTGAATCACATCGTGTCAGGAAGTCCATTACGGAAATACTTCTTGAGCCTCCATCCATAGACAAAGAGATGTACGACTGGGGACTACCTACCATAATCAATCTCAAAGGAAACGAATTTGGGATAATGTTAATCGATGTTGGTACCGATATCAACATTATTCCACTGAAAACCCTCATAGCCACAGGAATCACTCGACAAGAAGCTACTCATGCTCCCATCTCAATCAGAGACCATGAAGGAACGCTCAGAGATGTTTATGGATACATCACTCTCAAAGTGAAAATAGGTTCAACCTGGAAAGAAACCAAGTTTCGCATAATCAGGAAGATCCAGGATATGACATGATCCTCAGACGAGCGTGGATCCATGCTGAAAAGATGGCTACTGATAAAGCGCCTTTGGTTGCACATCTCTCCAATGAAGAAAATTCCGATCCAGAAGATTTGGCGGACGTTCTATCATCAGGGCACTTGGAGGAATTTCGAACTTTGACGAGGTTGAAACAAGAACCTGTAAAAGATGCACAGACATACATCAAGAGGTTCTACACTCAGGCAAGTCTCATTCCTCCCATGTCTATGTCATCTATTTCCTCACATGCTATCCTAGCATGAGGACTCAATTCTACTAGAAACTCTGCTATTGCAAGACATTATGAATGGGTAGCTTCACCACATTAATATTTTACCAAGTGGTTGAATCTGACACCTCTCCGAATCGAGCATCTCACTGAGACATTCATTACTGAGACGATGTTCAAGCACGACAAAGAATATCTTGGGTATTTCCTGTAACCTTTGCATGAGTATCCATATGTGCCACAAAATCAGAAAGCTTTGATGTCCGCACAATTGTGGAATCCCACCGCAAAAGGAATGCCGAATCAACATAAGATACTCGGGGCTGAGACGATTAATCCTAAGACATTCGACACTTAAGGGATGTGACGCTTCAACGCTCAAGCATCTAAGGTTTGAAGCATTTAGGATTTTCTTAACTTATCTGTTATTTTCAATTCCTCCAAAACATATGCAATACTTGCATTAAGTAATTGAATCTATCAAACCCAAAATAAAGTTCCTACAACTTTCAATCACCTACTTCTCCAAGGCCAACCGAAATTCAAAAACCTCTCATATCTGAGTGATATATTCTTTAGAAGCCTTCAAATTGTACTCCCAATCAAAGAGTACACCTTCAAAAATGTCGCCTCTAACTTCAGCAAAAATATCTCGACGATGACACACTGATTCGATACCAAGACGATCAAAGTGATAAGTCTTCACTATCCCCATGACAAGACTTATGAAGCAGATCAAACATCATTCTTCCATGGATGGAACAAACTCTTTCAACATATATCTTTTGCTTAGCAGATGAACACCTATGGGATGCACTTGGGGACTTGATTTTGTTAGAAAGACAATTCAAATCAATTTCAATAAATGTGTTCCACATAACAAGTCATTGCAACCTGATGTGATGTCATGAAACGTCATCAACGGAACCTCTCTACATCACAAACCTTGCACGACTAAGGAACTTTTTCTCTTCACCGATCACATCCAGAATGGATACTTCCATTGCTATCTGCCGCAACAACATCGATTCCTTGATAAAGACACTTTACAATAAAATTATATTGTTTAGGAGAATTTGGGTTGAACTCCCAATACACCTTCATCTTAGGAATGCTCAACCCACTAACTAGTTCGTGAATGTAAAGGCTCACTGGATGGAAGAGAAAAGACTATGTCGATAATCATGGTTCTAGCCTCTTCAGTCTCTGGAGAAACTCCGACCATAATATCGGCGTCAACAAGGATATCTAGAGGAAATCCATCCATGGTCTCAGCATCAACAATGGTCTCATGAACAACATCCTCATGATCGTCTCATCAATTATCCATTCTCTGAAGTGTTACTTGATGGATCATACTTCTCCAAGCACTAATGATCCATATCAATATGTGCAACATGAAAACATGTTAACATGAAAGTCTTCTCAAAACTTGCACGACGGAAGGTCACAAGCCAAAGTCTGCTACAAGATGTTCTCATCACCTCTGCAAATGAGATACAACACACTTTAGGCCATGGGTTTACAGAAACGTACAAATGGGTGAGGAATGGTACAATGCTTCCTTGACAAAAGATGTTCTTCTATGTCTCTACTACAACATACCAAAAGTGTGCATCAATCGGACATACGAGCTGAAAGATATGGCCTTTACAGTCAGACCTACGAAATCTGAAATATTTGTACGGGATTACAAATTACAAATGTGCATGCTTCGTTGGATGACCTATACAACTCCAAATTGAGTGATTCTTTTCTCATATGATAACTCAGTCTCTTAGCTTAAAATGTTGGGGTCGATCACCGAATTTCGACGTTGTATGAGGTTCCTACAGCTTCCAGAGCATACAATATGAAAGAAAGAATTCTTAGAAGGGATTCATAACCTCCACAGTCGATCGATGTCCACCAGGTCTTTCCACTAAGTCCTTCATCAAGGTACTTCCAACTTCGACCACATGGGTCTTTTCATCAAGTTTTTCTACATGGGTCCTCTATCAAGGTCTCGCCAGAAGAAGAAAAAACGAAAAGGGGATTTAAAAAAATGCTGGGGACTAACGACCATAATACTGCACGTCTCTCCATGACGGCTTCAAAAGTTTCGAAGATGACATTTCCATAAATGGTCAATTCGCGAGCATCTATCATAATTTTCAGAGATAGACTAACAACATCTTTCATGAAACATTCAAGACGCAAGCAAATGGATGTTTTGCATAAAGCAGCAACTTGGAGCAACTGGTGAAGAATCTAAGGACGGGTCATATACCGTTCTCTTTGGATGTTCGCTTCAACATACTCAAGATTCACACTAATCGGATAAACAAGCTAAAAAAATTCTAAAGAAGAATCGTACTCGTTTAGGCATATGAACGTTCGTGCACTTCATTCAATAAGAGACAAGCAAGATTTCTAATATTCATGAAGCAGAAATACTGAAACAACGTCAACTCGGGCTTTAGTCACTTCAATGTATTCAAAAGCAACATCTTCACGAACCTGAGATGCAGAGAAGTCACCACTTCGGTCATCAATATTAGCTCCGTTAACCTCAACTCCGTCGTTTTGCGCCTACGCCAATTACATGAGTTAGAGTGCTCCAAGCGTGGAATTCAAATGGCAATCATAAAATTCAGAATGTAACTGAACAAACATCATCAAAGTTCTTCATTAAACATTCAAGACATAAGAAAATAATGTAGCGGCTCAAAAAATACGTTTTACGGCAAGCTCGTCTGAGACGATTTTACACTTTCTTGTACAAAGCAACGATCTGGGAGAAATCGGTAAGGAACCTAAGGTTGAGTCATATATCATTCTTTTTGTATGGATGTCCTCTACAACATATCAAAAATTCACAGTAATTGGATAAACGAGCAAAACGATGTGGCCGAAACATTGAACTACATGACAGTTGAAAAGTTTCTTAAGATCAGAAATGGGCATTATGCATAATTCAACAATATCTCTGATTTCCTATCGAACATATCAGAACAATTCCTTGATCGAGCAACCTCATCGGACGATCATCTGAATTCCCAAAATATCATTATTACCTCGACTGGTAAATTGATATATCACAATTCATCAAGACTCAGCGTCTGAGTGTGTCTCAGCAGACACCTTATGCTAAATCCATGAGTCCCAGAGCATACCACATTCGTTCATTATGCTCGACTCATCAATGCTAAGACTCATAGTATAGTCAAGTCAACAACTGACTAATTAAATTCATGTCTGCCTTGCAGACTCCACGTCCGTGAGACATTAATCACGTCACATGGGGGATATTCTCTAGGGTGTTGGTCTGGTGGCCTACGGGACATGTGCACATCCACGATGAGAAATGTGAGTAAGTCGTGCAAGCAGTGAGGGATTTAGCAAAGTAGTGGATGGACAATCAACCAAGTCTCCGCATGACATAGAACTGGTGTAACCACGATTTTCCACTTTCCCACTCTTTCACTCCAGCAACCATCACACATACTGGGATCAATGTGTCTATTATTCTTGCAATATAAATAAGTCTCTGAATCCATGATTGAAGAACAAAGAATCATTGTCTAAGGAAGAATTCTCATCTGAACAAGAACTCTCAACAGAGAAGAATTCAATCAATCAATCAGAACTTACTTGAACTCAACAGTTCACTTGCATAAATCTCCAACACATCCACAATCCTCGATCATCATTGATCTCACACACTTCTCAGCCTCCCTCCTACAGATCGACCCTCATCTCTTTGTGACCGAATTGACTCTGGAACGGCCATTGTCTTGGTTTAGGCCGGAGTCCTACAGATTGATCTCTCGAACTCACAGCACTTTCGTGCAGTGTATCTGTTTGAAAAAGGTTTAAGCAATTTGCTCAGTCGAGGAGTCCCCACCCGCACGGTCATCTATTCACTTTCCTAAAAAAAACAGCAAATCGTTTTCTCCCATCAATAGTGCCTTAAGTTCAAAACTTAGCCGGTAAATCGAATATTCTACAGACTAGGAATTTGCTTGGCCTTATCCTTGCAACACGAGTTGGCTGTAGTTGCTTGTACCGACGTGGATGAACTACGGTCAGTGCTTGATCTCTTCAACGTATGGAGGAGGGTAAGTAGGCAGCCGTAATGAGTTGCAGCATTGATGGTCCAACACTTTGTTGCTCATATCATTTAATTGTGAGATGATTGCGACACCAATATGTTAACTCATATCATCTGGCTCGGTAATGTGATGCAAGATATGATTGTTGACATACGTGATGAGGTAAGTTGCAGTCCATGTTCTTAGATGCTTATACTTCATATCAAGTCGTTTGACATAGGGATGCACCAATTGCATATTTGGCATGGCCATGAAAGGAATCTAAATCGGTATGAAAGTTAGCGGAGCTTGCATAAGCTACTTGCATCATAAGGATGATGTAATAAAAGTACGACATGATCTTGACCGATGCACCCTTGGCATGAGTAAGACCAGTGCATGCTTTCAGCAATGTCGTTGCGAAGTAAGGAAGTTTTCAGTTGGCTTGACATGGCCTATGTGCAAGTCCAAAGCATGCTTTATGCCTGGACAGAAATCAGAAGTCCGAGATACATGCAATATGTATTGGCATTATCCTTTGTGGCCTTACACCCTTCGCAGAACAATGGCAAGCTGAAACGTTGTGGAAGATAAGATTAAGGCATCATACTTGCGGCGCATACTTGCAATGACAATTAGAGTGGCGCATCGGAAAGTTATAGCCTGCGCAGATGGACGCCACAGGTGTAATTTCCCGGTCTGTCACATGTTCAATTAAGCGCTTTGGATATTTTGAATTAAAGTTGTCTTAAGAGTTCGATGGAAAGCTGATATGGACATCATAATCCTACTTAGGTAATCCGGCGGAGTAGCTAGTGACCATAATCCTTATTACTCTCAGTATTCTTTATTTGTCGTATTTCGTTTTTTTTATACGAAATACTGCTCGTTTTACTTTATCCAACCTAAACTTTGTTTCGTTGGAAAATTACCAAGCTCTGCAAGTTGAGATTCATTCTCAATCTTTCCAACCTTTGGGTTTTTAATACATCTTTTTTTACTTGTTGCTACTGTGTATATTATCAAATTATTCTTTGAGTGGTTAGAAGGTGAAATTTTTCCAGCCTCCTGAAAGGGATATCTATTGGCCTTTGTAAAGTAGACCATATTATTATCATACAAGCATGGACTACACCTACAGGTGCAATATCGTACCACCCTTTATCCTCAACATCGTTCATACCCATAGAGAACTTGACTAAACAACGGAATGTAATAAGTGCTTATTAGTTGTCTTTTTCAATCCAAGTAACCTTGTAAGAATTAGGATGCTTTTTTGTTTGTAGTTTTAACTTCTCAACAGCTTCTTCAGAGACAGCATTCGCGTTGCTCCCTCCATCCAATATTACCTTCTTCTTTTTTTATGATACCCCCAAGGGGAAACTTATTAATCAAAGAATAAGGATTAAAAAAACGGAAATTGAGGGCATAAATTGACCTTTTAAGGGGAAATAGAAAAATTAGAAAATAAATAAAAGAACAGACAAAGGAAAAGTAACGAAAACGATAAGTGGGTAAAATATATTTGTCCTCCACCATCGTATGGTAAATCTTCGTTGGCTTAGAGTTTAACTAGCAAGCCTAAAAAAAATCACATCAAACTTGGATAAAATATCAGCATAAGCTACTTCCTCCATCTAAGATAAAATAATTTTTTCTAAAAATGAGACGAGTACGGAAGACGTTAATCCACCTTCAATCTTGTTTTTCTACCTTATGTGTTGTCAATATTCGTTGCAACACTATACAGTCTCCTTTCTCAGGTAAAACATCGTTGTCTTCCTCTTCATTGTCGTTATATATATCAAATACAGGGTCCGAAAGCTCTTCCTCTTCATACTCAGCAAAGCTCACTGTTTGTTCAAGATATGCATAAGAAGTACACCCATTTTTTTCATATGTATTCCACGGATTTGTGATCTGCTATTCCACGGATTTTTGATCTGCCCCATTATTGTTTTGTGGCACAAAATGTGTTATGTCTTTTCCGTTCTCAAACTTCTCAGTTGCGCTACTGTTGTTACTCCTTTCACCCTAATTCCTTGGAGATATTGCACTAGTACGAACAATCATGTTTTTCTTCGTGTTAAACTGTGATATTTATTTTTTTGTTATTATTAATGCATATTGATGAGCATTTCCTGAGGTAAGTAATCAACCAAATTCAGACCCCGAGAGAAAATGAGAAGTCAAATGCTCATTAGTCTTAATCAAACCAACCCTTATAATAAGGTTGTAGAATTCAGGGGTGCATTCTTCCATTGTCAATCTTATTTACTTCAAGTTGTATACTCGCTCACACGATTCCGACGCATAATCTGCCGTAAATTGTTGTTTACCTAGCTTCAACTTCATGTGTTCATAAGTACTGATTTTTGGTTTAGCTTGTTGTTCAACAACTTGCTTCCACCATTGAAGTGTTGAACCTTCCAACTTCAACTTCACAAACAAGACCTTTCTTCTTGTGATTTTCTACTCAAAATAAGTCCATAATCTCGCTTCCAAATCTTGATAATCTTCAGCATGCATCTTACCAAAAATATCAGTAAGTTCAACCTTGATTCCTCCACCGGTTAAATTTAGGGCTAGTACTTGCTTATCTTCTAGTCCTCATCTACCTTCAATACCTCCCCGTGGACCCTGACTAACGTTGTGTAAAGGGTTCTCTTCACTTTCAAGACCTCCTCTAACTTCAATACCTCATTGCAGACCCTGCCCAACGTTGTCAAAAGGGTTCTCTTCACCTTCAAGATCACTAACCTCTTGACTATCTTTTGATAATTTAAGTGGCCCACGATTGCCTTCCAGACTCTCCATATTGGCTTCCATAAGTTTACGTCGATGATTGCTCAAACAATTTGTGGTAAGTCCTAAATCATCCGCCTCAGCTTAACATTATTTATTTGAAGATCCTCGGTTCCTCTTCCTCCACGACCTCTACCACATCCGACCATGATGTAGCGAAAAACATATATAAGATTATTTTTTTCTATCATACCAATTTTATCGCGTAACAAGAGTGATGAACAAAACTAGGATTGATTCAATAGATAAAGAAGAATTCTTCCCATATACTCAACTATAACCTCAATGATAATAAAAGCATCCTTTGAAAAAGTTTCATAAAAACATTTATACCAGGGTTCCTTAAATAAGAATCCTAAATAAAGATATAAAGATATTTTAAATCCAAACCCTTACAGAGGTGTATTCAATCTAGACTTCTATAAATAGTTGAGAATCTGTTCAAGTACGTGGCATTCAAACTAGAATATGTAGATTCTAATCAAAGTCATGGATATTTAATTCCACAAAAATCCCAGGTATTCGATTTAGATATTTCAAGATATCAAAAAAGTCTTTGGTGTTCACTTTATTTTATGTTTTCATGATTGAAGACTTTTGTAGATTTTTTTGATCTAGGAAAGAAACTATCTTTTTTTTCCTCTCCAAACTTCTAGGTATGGGAAGAGAATTTTATGGATTCGATAACATATCTATCACGAACATAACACTTGAGAAAACCTATCTGTCGAGAATAACATCAGTTTCCCTCATTTAGTGAAATAACTACAAATAAACTTCAGCCTTACCACTTCGTCAGTACCCCTCTTATACTATTATAGTAGTTTAAATCACATCAGTTTTCCCTGGTAAATCATCAAAATCAATTTTCCCTGGTAAATCATCAAAAGAAAATTTGCTCCTTCAGTTTTTATAATAAAAATCAATCAAAGAAGAATCCATGTATTCATCTTCATCAAAACCCACTTTAATAGCAAACCCATGAGCATGAATAACTCGATTTACCTCTTTCAACTGTGTGCAAGCTAGATAAGCAATCGAATAGAAGATCGTGATAATAAATTCCAATCAAATATTCTATCGAACACTAACCGCGCTTCATATAGACAATCTGATAATGAACTTTATTAGTCCATACAAATCTCTAAAAGATTCCACTTTAATCCATCATAGTTTAACATATATCCATATAAGTCCATGAATATATAATGGAACCTTATAAATCCATATAATTCATGTAAAACAGGAATCCATACTTATCCATAAAACTCTTGATCGAACACACCTCGGTAAGGAAATCATGCACACCTCTAAGAAAATCATGCAACTTATTCGCAACCAAATAACTCAAATATAATAAGTTGGATAAGCCACTAAATGTGTTGTGTCATGGAGATATCAAAAGGGAAATGTTTTAAATGCAAAAAAACATTACATTGTCAAAAGTTACAAGTATAAATTGGAAATAAATTTTAATACCAAACTGTTCTGAACAAAACTGTTTAAGCTAAGTAGAGTGTCATCTAGAGTGGGGATTATATGAATATGTTCTCCCAATTATACACAAAGAATTTAACTGTATATGCATTTGATTTGACACCCAAGTATGTATAAAGTTCCAATTTAGTACAACAAAATGAGACAGCTTCAGTTTCCGTTCAAAAGCTCCACCTTTGCACTCCGACATTTGGCAGCATATATGAATGACCGTCCAACCCACTTGACAAAAAGGCATGCACCATGTTCAGGACAGCATACGACCAGCTGTAATAATGACATTAGTAAGCACCATTTCAAGTTAATTAGGGGGGAGCTGATGCCAAATGACAAGACAACATTTTCATATATTAGACGGCCTAGTCTTTGAAGTCCATAGGTTAAAATCTTGTTGAAGGAAGTTGTGTGGCGCTTCTTCAAGATAAGTTATACGAAAAAATATGGTTACACTCCCTATACTTGTAAGAATATTCCAAGGCATCAAGAAGAGCACATAGCAGAAGAACAACTTTGGTAGTGACCCTAGGAAGCACCATTTCTAGGTAGACTTCTAAAGATATCGATGCCAAAATGACAGAAGGCATTCAAACAGTTAAGTGGCCTCTTCATTTGTAGGTTTTCAATGGTTGAAATCTTGTTAAGAGAAACAGTGCAGCTCCTCTTCATGAATAGTTTTATATAAGTGCAAAGGCATCGACCGTATACTAAAGCCTCATGAAGAGAAGCCAACTATTCTCCTTTGGAGTCTTTCTAGTTTCTTCTAACATTGAGACTTCAAAAATTTGTAGGAAATATAAATAGAGACAGTTTGAAATACCTGATTGAACATATAGCAGGAACTATATCAAATGGTGCTTGATCATTCAGCCATAGAACCCATTCGATGGACCTTGTAAGAGTAACACTTCTCCAGCACGAGTTGTCGGATTAAAACTCGACGCACTTCAAATGCAGTATAACCAAAAAATTATGGGTTTGATTCTTTGAATGAATAACACAAGCTAACTGAACAAACCATGACTATCCAGCCCAAAAATTAAAACGAAGAAAGTCTGAGTTCTAATTTTGTATTCAAATCTGCTTTAGTGAGACAACTTTTCTTAATACTGATATCCTCTTCTTTAGCATGACACCTTTTCTCAATACTGAATTCCTTCGTAATACAACTTTGTTGATTACTTATCTCCTTAGCAGAACTACTCCTCTGAAGAGTGAAGTCCTTAGTAAGACTACTAATTTCTTTTGTTTGGCAACTCTGTAAATTACTGATCTCCTTAGTATGACTACTTTTCTGAATACTAAATTCCTTCGCTAGCGAACTTTGTTGATTACTAATTTCCTTAGTAAGACTAATTTTCGGGATACTGATATCCAGTGCCTTTGACAACTGAGTAGGTTTTTGAAGACTGAGTTCCTTAGCTCTAACTTGACAACTTTTTGCAAAACTGATTTCCTCTACTGATTTATCACGAGAACTTGTTTGAAAACTTATAAGTACTTCGGTTTTCTTTTGTTTAGGATCTTGACATTTATTCAACTGATCATGTTTACTTCTTGAAGTATTCCTTGGTATATCCTCTGAAGCTTGAGTACAAGTATGTCTTCCTTGATATGTAACGGTAAAGTATGACGGGTCTTTATCGGATCGTTGAACTTGTTTTATAGCTATACATCCTTGAACATTTCTATGTGTACACCTGTAATACCCTCTGAAAAACAAAGAAACATTGTAATACAGCACAAGTCAAGAGTGCTAAAAAAATAGTCTGTAACATCACAAGCAAAACTAAAAATTGCACTCAATTCAATACGAATTAGTTGTCCAATTTAAGAAGAAAATGATTCAACTAATGAATATGTCAGTTTCATTTGCTCACCTTGGATATTTAGCTCCAAGAATATCCTTCTGTCCATATTTTTTCCAATTGTATCCATCATCTAAGGGTCCTTCCAGCCCTGATTGTTCGCAAACTCGCACATTTTCTGTCCATCTAGGCAGTACTTTCCTAGTATTGCATAATCAATTTTAATAAGATGAAATTCGAATTTTTCATAACCAAATAGATAAAACTGAACTCCTATATATGTACATATATACCTCTTTTTAGGCTGGTCTTTGGCTATATCAGATTCATAATCGCTTCTAGAATCACTTCGAGGATGATTATTATTATTATTATATTCATAATCACTTCTGGAATCACTTCTAGGAGGATTATTCTCAAATATAGAAGCCGGCCTCTCGATCGAACCCGCTCCTCCTCCTGCCGCCGCCGTTGTTGAACCGGTCGTTTGGTTTCTGTAGGCAGAAGCCGCCGGTGGTGTCTTATCCGTAAGAGTCAGATCGATAACCTTAGAATCTATAGGCATAGAATTAATAACCCCAGGAGGACTGATGACCGTGGCCGTCGTGGTGGTAGACGCAGCGGTAGGTTGAGCATCTGTTTTAATCCGGTTCAACATAGATACAGAATTATCAAAAGAACATATGACTTTAGTTACTAATAATTTGCTAGCAATCGTCGATGTCGATGATGTATCAAGATCGTTTTGCAGTTGCTTTAAAAGATCTTTAGCTTGTGTCAACTCGTTCATTATCAGAGGTTTCAGATCCCAATAACTCAAAGTATTGCTACTACTCTCCATTCTTGCAAAACAGAGAGAGCGAGTTTGGTGGATCAAAAATGGTAAAGTTTGTATAAAGTGTGAATGGAGATGATGGAGAAGAAAGATTGATTTTTTTTTGTTTTTCGGGGTTCAGGGTTGACTTGAGTAATTAAGAAGAAGAAGAAGAAGAAAGGAAAAAAGAAATGAGGATGAAGAATATGAGATGCACAAAGAGTGGATCAACCATGTGAATTCCTCCACCACAACTCCTCAGTTTTGTTTGACATTACATTACACCTCCTATTCAAAATGGGGTCCACACGTTTAAGATTCTCTCTTCTTTTTCTGTATTACTAGTATTATTTTATTGGGAACAGTCGTGCTTCTTCTTGGACCACCAGCTGAGCTGATCATAGCGTTGATGACTTACTTGTCCATTATTGATTACTAGTATTTTGGGTTCTTGGTGGAATGGTGAAAAGAATTCACTGGAAATCAAGAGGTCGATTTGTGTGCTGGCTGACATGTACTGGACGTAACTAGTGAAATGTTACCCATTTTTGAGGACTCGCTATGAGAATTTTCCTTGGGGTGATCTGTTCCACCAACCACCCAAATGATGATTTATCCTATTTTTAATTTTTGAAGCAAATTTTAAACTCAAACGTCGAGGAATTTGATACGATCCTCGTACAAAACTCTATATTTCAAATAAAAATGAGTACAGTTCGAGATACTATACCTCGCTATTTATCAATTTTAATTGCAATCTTTAATTTTGGTCGGCTGGTTTCAAAGTAATAGACAATATAATGGTGTTTTATGTTTCGGATTTGTGCTCATTTTTTACTAGGAAATAGAATTTTTTTAAGAAATACGTACCATCAAAATATTGATTTCGAATTTATTATCATTTACAAATCCTGTGAGATAGAGATAGTGTACGGATCTTGCCACTTATTTATGTACAAAATATATTTTGGGTGGGCAGGTAGATGGCAGTTTAACTTGGTCGATGATGTTCAGTTGAGCAGGATTAGTTATTTCTCTTTTACAGCATATTACTTTCGAGGAGTTCAGAAATTTGAACAAATTCTTAAAAGGAACTCTCCATTTTATCTGCATTTTAAATTCTGAAAACCAAAAGGATAAAAATCATTTTCATCGAAAAAGAAGATACCAGAGGATTGTACAACTTATAGAGGTCAAGACTTACAGATCATTTGCTACTTCCAAGTTCCGATCACCAAAAATACATTTTAGTTATATAAGGAATTATCATTTAGTTCCAAAATGGTTGGGATTTTGTATTCTCTAATCTTACCTGATAGTTTTTTTTTAATGCAAAAGTCTAGATTTTACGAGTTTTGTACGTGAAATGACGAGGGTACCCAAGTACACCACAATCTTTTCGTTTCAACGGGTAAGTCTGATACCTTGAGTAATCGTCTATAGACAAAGTCGAGACAATACAACTTCAAGAAATTCACTTGATAATAGTTACGGTTCAAAACCGAATTACTATAGGATCAGTATCTAGTGATTAGGATTAACGTACAAGTGTATTTGCTTTTAATTATAATAGAGACAATTATTATGTCGGTGTCACTGTAGTACAGTGGTAAAGTCATTGGGTGATGATACCAGTGACCTGAGTTCGAAACTCGCTAACACCAAATTCTTTACCAATCAAAAAAATAAAATAAAGACAATTATAATTGCGGAATGTAAAAGTAAATGACATAGCAAGATTTTGTTAACGAGGAAACAACAAATGCAGAAAAACTCCGGGACCTAGTCCAGTTTTGAATACTCTCATAATTAAGCCGTTATACAAAGAACAATGCCAACTTCGTACCGTTGAGACCAAGTAATCTACCCCTAGTTACGTAGTTCCCTCAGTATCCCTGCACTTACAACTGTCTGGCCAACGCACGTGAATACCAAGACAGAAATCACTATCTTGAGTTGTTTTACCGATGTAAAGTCTTAAGCACTCAACTCCTTTTGATCGTCTTCCAAAAAGTAAAGGAACAAAGTTGTTTGGTAACTACTCCAATAATCTTTTAAGCAAAGATTCGTTGACTTTTTACAAAGGCTCTTCCACTTAAACTAGTAAACTCCTTTGTCGGGTAAGATGAATCCAAATCCGGAATAATCAGACCTAGATTCACAACTATTAGATTCGGATACTGAAGAATACCACCAAATGATAGTTGCCGATCTAAACAACTATATGATCAAATCTATCAAAGATAAATCAGATCTTAGTCGAATTCCAGCCGATAAATATGTGTGCACAAATATCAATAAATGCGAAAACCAATTGTCTTCAAATCTTCAATTGCCTTCTATTGTACCTGCACACCACAAACTTGATTCCACTTATGATCGATCACACAGAACGGATTCTGTTAACAATGGATGATCACAAGTTGTCTTCAAATCTAAAAACAATTCTGAAGATCCCGTCAATAATTTGATCTAGTTTGAGTGACCTTATATCAGAAGAGAAGGCTCTCAAGAATAATCAAAATAGGTGCAATCAAATTTTTAACAAATGTTAGTCAATCAAATCAATAATCGAAAACTAAAATAACAATACAATTATCTTGTTTCCCACCAACGGTACTTGTAGAGCTTCTTGATCCCACGGAAGTCTTTAAACGAGCGGACCTAAGAGATTTCGCCTAGTTAAGGTACTTTCCTCTCCGGATAGTCGGCTCCACCAGAAACAACACAAATAAAGTTTTCCTGTCTCTTAGGATAGTTTGCAATAAATGCAAACTCAACTATTTATATACCAAGGTTGTTTGGACAACAAGGAAATTCCAAAACCGAAAGATTATCAAGATATGCAATAAGTACCTAATTTCGGTTTTCATATTTCCAACTAATATCCAACCTGTAATTCTGAAATCTCTCTTTGGAAAATACCTAACACTAGTTTAGAACTTAACTAATATAGCTTTTCAAGAGGTGTGTTTTGATTGCTGGGAAATCAAAAACATATTATTCGAAAATCTTATCTAAAAGATTCTCAATATTTCGGTTTGGGATCACCTTGATTATCAAGGAATATCTTTGAACAATTAAAGATAAGAATTATGTACATGCTCAAATTATGTCGACATATAGAACTTTCCTATTTAGCAAACCCTAATTCCAAACTCACACAAAATCGTAAGTAATATGTGAATGTTGAAAATCGTTTTTGCTCTTGGGACCGGTTTTACTATATATGACTCCTAACATATGTTAAGATGATCGGTTCTACAAAGTCTCCAAATATAGGTAGGGATCGGTTCTACCATGACTCCCAATAAAACCTAGGATCGGTTCCACCAAGACTCCCAATATAGGTAAGGATCGGTTCTACCAAGACTTCCAACAAAAGCTAGGATCAGTTATACCATGTATCCCAAAATAGGTAGGGATCGGTTCTACCATAACTCTCAACATAAGTTAAGATCGGTTATACCAAGAATTCCCACCTTAGGTTCAAATTGGTCATCCAATAGATCTTTATAGAATAACTGGACCAAAACACCTATTGAGTTCTTTTCAATTACGAAACAAGATTCGTATATGTACTTCCTTTACACATATGTAATCAAACATGGTTTCCTAGGATGAAATCGCACCTATATCCCATACACAATCAAGTAACAAGTTACATAGATTATGTCGATGTCGCATTTACGAAGTTCAAAAGATAAACGTTACACTTCGTAATTCAATATACTTCCTTGACACTTTGATCATAATAAAATGACCACATCTAATACCATAGTATTAAATATAACGTCGCATGTTATGTTTTCAAGCTTAAACGACTTGAAAGTAACGATACGAATGTAAACAAGTCAAGTCAGTATCACCAACATCAAGTGGAAGGATGATGTCTTTATTTTAGTCGATACATCTTCACGATCTTTAAGTCTTCAGAGTAATACTTGTATGTCTCAACATTCCTAGACTTTCTAGTCTAACCTAAACGAAGTTGACTCTAATACATTTAATCAAGCGACTCAAATTGAGTTTTGATACTAAAATATGACAACCAAACTTGACATAGCAATGCTTGGTGGGTTCAACCGAGCAATGCTCTAACGGTACGCTTTTTATTAAAGTGACGGAAGATAATGTCGGTTTTTCTAAATTTATAGCATAAATATTTTCTATATAGATCAAATAACTTAAACATGACATATCTTTCAATCACTCGTCGGGAATTTCATGAATTTTATACATTTGGGAAGAAAAAAATTGTAAGATCTACATGTCAAGTACACTTATAATTTTAAAATTTTGTTTTTCAAAGTGGTATCATTTTTTTCTAATGCACCAAAGATGTATAAAATTGCACAAGTTTTGTATATAGCATATTAACCATGTTCCTTTTGGTGCACCAAATATAATTACTTGTTTACCGAGCAAGATTAACCAGTGCACGATGTGCTTTAAAAAAGCAGCACACCAGAAAGGTGCACTATTAAACGGAAGAATAAAACCAAGACACGTGTGCGTTGCACTAATAGACAATATAACAGGATGCAGGAAAACACGCCTTGACGAAATGTTATGTGTTTGTTAAACCCTAATTCAAATTGTATTTTGAATTAGAACAAACACGACCTTTCCCATCATACACCATGGGTGTCTGTTGATAATACCGGTTGAAGACGAACGTGCATCTCCAATGGGTGTTAATTCCTTATAAGTGGTAACAATTGATTTTCATCCAAATATATTAAGTTTTTTGTTTATCTCTATGAAAGGGAGGGGGTATCAAGTACACCATCAACTTTTTCTTTTGGAACCTGTATGGACAAACTTGTTACAATCAATAAGTATAGGTCAACGGAAAATATACTTCTACCTCATTGCAAGACGAGTTCCTTGGACGATCCCAAAAATCAATATTCAAGAACAACCAAGTATGTACCCGAACTGTACAGGAAAGAATTCCGAAAAGAACAAGTGTTGTGATCTATATTTCAAGAGAGCAAGTCTTGTAGGTTGTATACAGTTTGAGATTAAAACTATCTACATTGTTTGATGTACTAGTACTACTTGTGGTATTTCTAATATAAATATAAACAATATAATGCGGAAAAGAAATAACACAAGATACCATAATTTTTGTTAACGAGGAAACTAAAATCTTGTAGAAGAGGGACCTAGTCCAGTTTGAACGTCGTATTGTATGAAACCGCTACAAACACTAGCTTACTATCAGAAATCGGGCTGGAACATAGTTGAGACCGTATCTACCATCCAAGCAATCAGCTTCAGTTATGCTCCTTATGTCTATTGGATCTCGCAAAACCATACGCAATTGATTTTCCTAAATGACGTCCTTTGCAACTATATGAGTCGCTTCAGTCGAATTAAAGACATTTAATTATTCTGCCTCTAATGGATAGACTATTGATATCATTTAGAAAGATATACAATCAAGGTAGTGGAAAAATGTTTTCTTATGAAGAATCTTCAAGGTAAAGTAGATATCATGCAAACCTCAACAATTATGATAACTTAATCTCTTCAAAAGGCTATAGAGATGCCTAATCCATTTTCCCCCACAAGATCAATCTAACAGATATAAAACTTGTGTAAATTACAAAATCTGATAAGAAGAGTAATTTGTAATTTTTATCAATCTTATTCCCTGATCGATAATTCTTGAATGGTTGTATAGAAAAAGACACGGACCTTAGCATAGACAAGAACTATGATGATCAAAATAAAATCAAAAAGTATCTGGTAAATAATAGTCTGACCGGGCATCACGAATCCCTTAGTGAATACTTCAAAAGTCGTAACTTAATAAATTTTCACAAAGAAACCTAGGTCTTTAAAGGACGAATCTAGACGGAACTAGGACACAAAAGTGCCAGGACTGAGATTCTAGTTTACAGAGAGTCCTCTGTTTATAATGATGAACAAGGCTAGGTAGCTTACAATCAAAGATGATTTCGTGAACTAGTTTCCATTTTTACGAATTACTATGACACCAATTAAGATCAAATTCTCAATATGGATTGATCATGCAAGTATATTAAAAGTTTGTCTGGAATTACAAAAATAAATAAAAATGTACCGCATATTTATGGTATAAGCGATGTTTATCCCAAGAATAATGGTTAAATTTTCAATGAGCCATCAAGAAATTATGGAGTTCAATAACTCACAGTGGTTATCCAAAATAATTTGTGAACAAATTGTCTCGGAGTTAAGGTTATTTTCATATCCATAAGTTCACAAACTGTCCAAATCAGTTCATATACTCAAATTACAAAAATTACCAAGAACTTTTTAAAATCAACCAGTTCACTTACTGATCAAATCAGTTCGTGTACTTGAGGATATAAAAGTGTCTGAAATATCTCAAAATCAATCAGTTCGCGAACTAAACCAAATAAGTTTGTGTATGCGAGTTAATAAGAGAATAATTCATCAAATATTATTATTTATAAGTTCCAAGTTTGTATACTAACCAAATCAGTTCGTGAACATAAATATTATCTTGATGTCTTCAATGAACTCTGTACGCAATTATAATATGATGAACAATAAATTGCTCTTAGCCTATTATGCGATAAGTTCTTCATTACTTGAACTTATAATTCGAGATATCAAGTACTAACTTGAACTCGAGATTTCTTCTTTACAATATTCATCAAATTACTGAAGTCTTACAATGGTGTCTCAATAAATAAAATGATAGAAAAATATGAGTAAAGATGATAGTCATTCTTCACATACCTTTGTTGATGAAGTTCTCGTATATGTCTGCATTGTTCTTCATTCTTCAATCTTCAAGATCAATTGGAGAATTGTGACAAGTATTATCTATTCATAGTTTGAGATTGAAGTTAGTAGGCTATAAATCAAGATATAGTTTTGATCAACTAAATTTGACAACAAGCTTGACATACCAAAACTTATGATTTTGGCCGAGGGATGCTTTAACACTCTACTCTAAGGCATCACCAGAAATGCTAACCAATATTTTTTTGGTCTATTCATGGGAGTTTAATCCTTGAATTCAATTACGTTGTTACGATTGTATTATATCCTAAAGGCATTGACTCGTTCACCTATTGTAATCGCGAATTCATTCAGAAGTGTCAAACAAAATGTTTAAAAGAACATGAAGATCCTTGACGTCAGTGCTACAACATTGTATGTGTTCTTCTCATCCTCCTAAATAACCCATTTTCCCAACATAGATTGCTTCGAGTGCAACAATTGAACGACGAAGATTTTGCATCCTCATAGTGTTGAAATAGGATTCGCTTTATACTCGCAAAAACGCTCTTGCATCTCTCCTTTAGTATCTTCCAGACATCAAAAACATGTATATATAAAATTCAGTCATCTCCAGAAAGATAGTCTGTAGATGTCATGTTAAACCAGCAATTGTAATCCTTAGCTGAATAACTAAGTGGTTTAACAACAATGTATTGTTTCATACAGCTTTAACCTCTCTTCACTGTTACCTTATTTTCTTATACTAATTTTTTTTCGTCTTCTTTAATTTAGGATTATTAGTTAGCTTTTTAATTTCGTTTATATGGTTTGACTAGGTTTCTATTAGTTTTTTTTTTGATCACTTTTATGAAGAAGATCAAGTTCACGACAACAACTATATCAAAGAAATTTGTGATATCAGCAACAACAACTTCAACAAAGGCACCATCAGCAACACCTATAACAAAGATAACAGCAGGCAAAAGTTACAGAACGCCATTTCCGTTAAAGATTTAGACTGATTCTGATGACCGATTCTGATATAAAAATACTGGTTCTGGTTATCTTTGTTACATGTGTTACTATATTTCAGAAAAAACCCTTGAAAATGGTCGGATCTTTGGATCCTGATCTTTACCGATTGCAGAGTTGTTAAGTGGTTTGGATGAGTTAATTTTCATCCACATGGCCATTTTGATCTATCTTGTTACTGTTCATGCTACCTATATATATGAAACGATGGAATTGAAAAGAAATAGTTAAAATCCCCATCAAATCATTCTTTGGGGCTACTATCTTATGTGTTTTGGTTGTATATGTGGTTTGTTGAATAATTTGAATTCATCATAAATTGCTGAAACTTTTGTACTATGCTATAGTCCGATTATGATTCCGATTATTCGTATTATCTTTATGATCAAATTTTTTCGAAAAAAAAAAAAATAACCTACCGCTGCAGGTAACCAAGAATATTCCACCAATATATTTCTCATCCGTCGGTCACTCGAGGGTACATTATATTATATGTTAGACATTTTCATAAAAAGTAACTTTACCCTCGGTAAAACCTATAAATGGCATAATGTTTTCCGAATTTTTCATGACTGCTAGTAGGGATATCCCAAAAAATATGTCAGTGATATTTTGTTTTTGTGGATTTTGGTATTCCCAAGCGAAACGACACCCCCTATTAGGGAATTTGATCTTTTTGTCCTTGTATCCTATATTTATAATCTGATTTCAGCTTAAAAGTTTCATAATTGGTGATGTCCGGAGTCTGCACCAATCTCCATCTTTATCATTCCTTGGAATACTCATAGTTAGTATATCCCTCCAGTAACACTATGTCGGAAAACAAATGGCTATCGACCATAGCTGCTCTTAGCTCTTCGTCAAGATATAGATATGATTATGCATCACATAGACATTCAAAGGAATTGGAGCGAGCCGGAAAACACAATTGTCTTGCCAAATTCTTATCTTCTTTGTATTTTCTTTTGTATGAACCCACTGTTCTCCATTTAAAATTTTTTTTTTTACCAATGTCTATATTGGTCTTTATTGTTTTTGAAATGTATTTTTACGCCCATTCATTTTTCTGCTCATACTATTGTACATTTACTTAAGCATCGCCGTGAAAAATGTCCCCTCCAGCATTTGGTATAAAAGTAGCACGTAGTTTTAGTAGTTTGGTACAAAACGGTTGGTTATAAATACCAAAACATGATGATCAAACGGCTATATTTAATTGTAATCTAGGACCACTATGCTAGAAGAAACATAAATTACATCATGAAGACGCGTAATTTTTATCATTGTTTATACCAAATGGAAATGCGACCAATTAGCATCCACAAATAACAAGTAAAGTTCGCAATGCATGACGTAAATCAGCATATAATTAGTGTATAATAAAGTACTAATGTATTGTAATTAACTCATAAAACAATTTGCAACTAGATTAATAAAGTATTAGTATAAACTCAGACGACCGACTCCCTTTAATGGACTACAAGTATATATTAATTAATGCCTAATTATGTCAATCTGTATAGGCATATATTAATATTACCAAACCACTTAATATTGCGATTCTCTATCAGAGATTTTGTAGGTTTCAATGTCTATTATGATAATCAAATAATGTTTAGAATGGAGTTGTTATTATGCCGAGGTGTACTGTAACTACAACGCTAACGATGATGACACGGCAGCATGATTTCATTAGTATTTTATTTTTATCTCAACAAAGAGGGAAAGAAATTTGATCCGGCAGTGTGTGGGATTATCTTTGAACTAGTCTCCAATACGGTTGGATTCACTAAATATGACATCACCTGATTGTGGTTTAACTGCGATTAGAGGTGTAAATTGGGACGGGCTAGCACGTTAAAATTCGAGCACAGCACGACACAACACGTGAACGGCCCTGCACGGGCACAACACGTTTGTTTAATGTGCTCCAGACATATAGATACATCAGCACGACACAGCACGCTAAGCACGTGACTTCATGGGCTGGGCACCAATTGACATTGGTAGAAAATAAATCCAGTTGACATCCATTAAATTCTCTCGATTCTAAACTCTTAAATTCGTAACCAATAAAGGGATTAGATCCATATTATTGTAAATAAGCAAAGCCACATTCGTCTCACACATTAGTTTGAATACCTAACCCTTAATCAGATAAAGGATTTCTGAAATCCCATATTACCAGTTAAAAAAAGAAAAAATGGATCTTACTGATCTGCAGTGTTCTTTTGTCAAGCATCAGATTAATAACTTTGTGTATAGATGATATGCATCACTCTTTTTCATGATTGGTGTTGGTGTTGATGAGAAAGAACTAGAAATTTTAGAATGTATCCATCTGCTAGTGGAAATCATGAACATTGATTTTGTGAATGTGTATAGTATTCCATTTGGAAAAGGACGGATCAAACATAAATAAATGGGTATACCGTTGAGACGGGAAAGTCCAATGTTCTTGCTCAATACGACTACTGTCCATCATTGTTGCGAACTAGCTTGTTACTTATTTCTCTGAAAGCTTCACATCAACATTTAGGTTTGGTGATTGCTTGGATTTTAGAAATTTCCAGGTGACAAACTCTTTTGTTTGGATGGTTTCTTTTTCCGGTTATTGCTGTTAATAAGTGAAATATGAAGGAACATGTAACTATGGTTACGGAATCGCTGGTTCAAAATATGCTCCCGCGCTGCGAGAGCAAATTCTTTTTTCCAAAAAGGAGATTATATTGAAAAGATCATATTATCACCAAGACGATGGTAATCTTACGGAAAGAAAACAAACAAAGCTCAGTTATAGTAGAGCTAATTACAACTAATGCATTATAGCATCCAGTTATGCAAAATTGTATTCAGCAAAAAGATATTGAAATTATTAGTTCCAACACACCAAATAAAAATAAAAACTTTCACACTGTCGATAATATCATCTAAGGATTTATGATTTCCATTGAATAATCTCGCATTCCGTTTAATCCATATTGCCCACCAAATTGCAAAAGGATATCCCAAATTCTCTTTCTGATTGAAGAAGAAGTACCTTTCTTCTTATCCCACTCCCAAGTAGTACTTCTGACACACCCTTAAAATACTCATTAGAATTTATAAAAACTCAACAAAAAAAATGCCAAACATCCCTTGTAGTTTGCCACCGTGGCTGCATTTTGAATCATGAATCTCACCTTCTTCTTTTTTTGAAAACAAAAAATTCTCTAATTTTTTGAATCCTGAATCTCACATTTGAATAAGAGATTTCCAAAATTCTTCATCATTTAAAACAACACAGCTCAGTTTTTTAGAGCAAAGATTATGACACGGAGTGAAGGAATAGCTTTGTCACTGTGGCTATCAAGTGTTCAACCATTCTGGATTAAGTTTTTAGTATGTTTCTTTTTTTTGAACATACTAAAAACAAGATTTGAGTTAATTAGTGTTTGGTCGTGGATTTTGGTACCCTTTAGTGTTTGGGTCCTAAGTTCGTCTGTTATAGTGTTTGGGTCGTTGACCCCATTAGTCAACGCGATCAAATGGTCAAACTGTTACTATCGTGACTTCCCGTTAGTCTAATGATTTAAAACACTTTTAGAAAATTTTCTTCAAACGTCCGGTTAGACCTAAATTCTACAAAAGGAATTTCTTCATTTTTATCTCTATTTGGAGTCTATTCTCCGAAAGTTTGTACATCAGATATGCAATTTTTAGAGTCAACAAAGATATGTGTATATATATATATATGTACTTCATCTATTTTTCTACTTCAGATAGTTTTTGAACTCCCACTACTAAACAAAGCTTCATCTTTTTCTAATCCGCAACATAACTTGAAAACGCGGGGTACCAAAATACACCACCAACTCTTTCTTAGGCAATGTGTATGGACAAACTCAATACAATTCCGAAAATTCAACTTAATGGATCCCAATCAAGGAATTATATAGAGAGCTTATATATCTTTAACTCTTGCAATTAGAACGTTTACGGAACCAAGTCCGTGAATCTAATTACAACAAGATTACTTGGACGGTACCAAAGACCAATGTCCAAGAGTCAATCAAGTCGTATCCAACAAACAATGTCGGATGTATCTACTCTGATTTATTAACGCACAACATGTGATATTTGAATTATAAAGATAAACAATATAATGCGGAAAAAAAAATAACACAGACACCAGAAGTTTTGTAAACGGGGAAGCCGCAAATGCAGAAAAACCCCGGGGCCTAGTCCAGATTGAACACTAAACTGTATTAAGACGCTACAGACACTAGCCTACTACCAATTAACTTCGGACTGGAATGTAGTTGAGACCGAATTAAACTCTCACAGCAATTCGGTCACAATCGCGTGCCTTGTGCCTCTTGAATCCCAACAGGTTTCCGCGCAATTGATTCCCTTAGCTGATGTCACACCAACTAAGAGTTGCTTCAACTCAATTGAAGACTTTAAACCAATCTGCCTCCCACAGATTAAGCATATATGTGATTTCCTTTATGATCAAAAAGTTTGATCAAGATGATGGAAATCGATAGCAATAGACAAAGTCTAGCTAATCTCAAAATCCGGACTTATGCAACCCGAAGTGCAACATAGATTATTATTCACCTCATAAATATAAAACTTATGGAATCAACAAAGTCTGAGACAAAGAGAACTTTGATGATTTCTATCTATCTTGATCAAGTGAGTAGCTCAATAATCGATCAAGATCAGGATACTCGAGTTATCAAGATAAAAGATAACTGGACATGGCTTCACGAATCCCAGTGAAGTCTTTATAGTCGCTACTCGCTAAACCCTAAAAAGGTTAGGAAGAGGACGACTCTAGTTACAACTAGGACACACCAAGGAATGTAGTGTCGGGATTCAAAGATCCTAGTTGCTTGAAGTTCCCTTTTTATAGACATTCAAAGCATAGGTTGCTTTAGGTTTAAGCTAAGATAACTTTGGAACCAAGCAAACAATATCCACCGTTAGATGAATATTACATAACAAGATATATACTATGGTTAGGATGAACTGTAACCGAACCGTGTATAAATACTATGTTCAAGGTGGTTAGCCGAAACTAGCCGATTTGAACTTATAAGCTTAATATTCTTTTTCATAAACACTTAAGGCTTTAACCTTGAGTCACAATCATGTGATCAAATAAGTTTATAGTGTTTTTAGAGATTTGATCAAATTTAATTATCTCGTAGAAATAATTTTATTGCATTTGAAAATAATCGACATGGTTAGTAGATGTACAAAGTACAAATACCATAACCGTTCGTGAGTCAGGTCAGTCAAAGTACGTGTACCGGTTTGTATACTATTAAGCACAACCAAGTTCCGGAGTTCACAGAACTATTTAGGTATGTGTACCAGTATGTGTACCTTAAGACTATAATTGGTTCCGGATTTCACAGAACTATTTTGGTATGCGTACCGGTATGGATACACAAACCGAGTTCCTGAACACAGAACTTTTCTGGTACATGTACCAGTATGGATACCAAACCGGTTCCATGACCGCAGTTCCTTTTCGGTTTTCATATGGGTATGCGTACCGATCCGGTTCACGGGTTAACAGATTTTTATAGGATGTGCATAAAGATATGCGTACCAAAAATTTGCTTGTCGATATAGAGCTACTCCGTTACGTGTATGATTACATGTAATATGGCTTTAAACTTATAATAGTTTTCCCAGTTTGTAAGACTGATAACACTGTCTTATATCTGAATCTATAATAATTTTATATGTCTCTCTAAATCGATTCGAAACATTCCCGAATAACATCAATAACACATATCACTGTTCCAGGCTATTTTCGAATGGTAAAACTTGAATCATGATTTTGATTGTGAACAATAATTTGTCCTTAACCGAAACTCATCAAGTATGAACAAATGTTCATTAAGCTTAGTCATATTTCGAGGACTAATTACAAGAAGAATCTTGACTCGAAATTCTTGGTATGCTTACGATAGTCTAATTAGTTACGCGATAACGTCTCAAAGATAGACAAGTGAATATAACTTGAGAAATAGGTGGTTCAATCTTCATTTACCTTTTGTTGATGAAGTTCTCCAAAAGCTTCGATTGATCTTCGCCTTCGAACGGTAGAACGCAATGATGACTGTCGTGATGTCCGTTTCTCAACTACACTTCTATCCTAATCCGAGACTTAACTAATTGTAGACTAGAAATCAAGATATAGTTTTGACAACTGAATTTGACAACAAGCTTGAGATAGCAACACTTGTGAGTTCGACCGAGCAATGCTCTAACACAATTTATTATAGAACTGAATTCTAACTAAAACTACTACACTGAAAGCCACTAGGACTTGGAGAAGTAGGTTTGTAGTCACAGTCGAATAGGAAGCAAAGGGACAGAGTATCAAACCTGAAAAACAACTAAGAAGTGAGGAGGCGATTCATCGTTGATTTTTGATTAAAAAAAAGCGCAGGAGATTAAAATGGGGTTTTGAATAAGGAAAGTTGGGTTTTATCTTAAACTCAAGTTTAAGCAAGTCACGAGAGGTGTTGTGACCGATGATTTCATGGATTATTGGCTGAGATGTTGAAGTCATTAGACTCCCAGATTGATTTGGATTAATAAGTCGTGTACGAAGTGGAATTTGCCGGGACGAATTAAGCAATAAAAGGGGGCGATACATTAACAACAAACAATCTCTTCATCACCGAATTCAATTTGCGGTTACAAACGGGTTACCGAGTTATTAACTTCAGATTATAATGAAGACCTTTAATAACATATAGAATTCAAATTTTCTACGACCTTGATTCCATCATTAACACAGTAAACAACAAATTTGATGATGCTAGTAAGGAATCGATCAAAGCGAAGAGAAAGAATAATCCCTTGTACAATGACACCATCGACTAGCAGGAGTAAAGGCACCCACCACTAGTTACATCGTTGGCAATAAGATTAGTCAGCCTCGATGTTGGTAGAGGAGCTGATGATAACCCTATGGAAGATATTAAAAAGAGGGATTCATTCTCCTGCCCACGAGCATCTGTTTTTGAATTTAACATAAAGCTTTCGATTTGGTAGCCGTTGTTGCTGGCGAAGAAGATAAATAATAGGAATCTAAGTAATGCTTGAAGGCTTCGAGTAATCAATTTTGTTGGTGTGAGAAGTGGTGAAGCAAACATTTGATATGAGGGTTTAGGTGCTCAAAAGGAAAGATGTGGACACCCAATCCCCAAGTCCAAGAAGGGAATGCACAATATGAAGTTGTCTTCGTTTCATGTGGTGGTGAGAGTAACGCTAACGAAAGAAGTCTCGGGGATGGCATCATCATAAATATTGAGGTTGGAGATGGTTGTGGATGCCTTGTTATCGGTGATAGTCATAACTTAAAATTTAGTACAACATGTCTTCAACAACATAACGGTGTTGCGGAGCAGAGTAGGCAGCATGGGCGCAGTCCCCACTCTACATGTTCCGCAAGAGGAGGAGGCCTCTTGATTGGATGAGGGTCCTAATATAAAGAGATTTTGTAGATTGTGCTAGCAACCTCTGGTATTGCTGACTCTGAAGACGTTCTACTGGAGTTGGTAGGTGTTCTTTTACCAATGAATCTCTTCAGTGTCCTTCTAGTATCTCTGACCATGCTCCAAAGAGGGATAACTTATTTTCATTGGTGGAGAGATATGATGATTAAGTATCCGACTCCTGTTATAAGTGATGTTGCGTCTCTTTCAGGTGTATGCTTCAAGGTCATTTGGGGTTCATACTCCATAGGCGTTGTGACAAGCCATCTTCAACATCTATCCTCCCACAACAAATAAGACTCTCTTTTGGAGGAGGTGAACATATTATGTCGAAATTGATCACTCCGTTGGGTCGACGTCAGTCCCCAAGTAGCTCACTTGGAATCTATCAGACATGAGATAATTTGATCATGTTTTTATCCACTTGATCTTCTCATAAAGTCTCCCTGCATCTTTTCTTGGTGCTGGTACGCTGGGGCTAGAGAATTTTTTTGGATGAATGTTGGAGTTGAAGCCCTCGTTGACATGAATTATCTGAGTTTCCAAGCATGGATCTGTGCTCGCATATATATTGCACTTCATAGATGGTTAGGCACATCATTGGATATTGACAATATGTCTGCTCTTTTGAGTATCCCTATTGCTTTGAGTGTCTTGATGGGATGATACTTACAGCGGGCGTGCATCAACTAGTGTCTTTCCAAATTCAGTATCTTTGAGACGAATAGCGGTGAGCAGTCCCATGTCACACTTTTATTTTCCTTTACTATCTGAGCAGGTTCAAGGTGTATTCCATTTTCATTTGGAAAAGATAATCCTCCTCATGACATAACACAGTTAAGGGAGATGAGGATACCTTTGCATTGTACCTTTGTGAATTAGGGAAGTTCTTACCTGTGTTCCATCAGAGACTGAAAAACTTGATTGATGGGTTCTGCAGACAAGGTGAAGCTTATAACAAGGAGAGAGTCCTTGTGCACCTCTTCGGTCCCCAAGCGCAACTCTCCTGAATTAATCTTTTCTTTGAAGATACGTTTCAACCTATTGCAATCACTTGTAGTATGATTGGAGAATCTATGGAAATGACAATATTTGGGATCTACTATTTCTTGTTCGGTTAGTGGTCGTCTGACAGGAGGTAACTTGATTGCACCATCTTGGATCCACACCTCCAGCAATTCAATCACTTCTTCCATGGGGAGAGCAAAGTCTAGAAACGTCTCTCACTTATTGATATTGTTGCCGTTGAGCCAGAGATGGTATAGCTTGGAAGTAATTTTCTCTTCGCAGCAGTCACGCTTGTGGTACCCAAGTTATAGATGGTGGTGGGGTTGCATGCGTAGGATGTTGCATCTCTGATGAGGTGGATTTTCTCTTGCTAATTCAATTACGTGCGGTTCTTACAGAAGGTCGAAAGTTGTATTGCTTGTTGATCCATTGATGATGAGTGATCAGTGAGATCAACTGGTGCTTCATCGTCTCCTAGATAGGATATTTAGAGGTTCCAGAGTTCCAGAGGTTCCAGATAGAAGCTTCATCGTCTCCTCGATAAGCATTCTTGGATTACTCTGTCTAGAGTTGCTCGATCAAAGGCTTGATAAAATTGAGTAACTCTGGTGACCCTACCTTCTTGATTCTTAGCAAGGATCTCTTGTAGCTGCATCATATCGACTATGGTAGGAAAAGCTCGATTGTTTTCGGGTTCTTCATTATCGTGGACAAAGAGAGGTTAGTTGGTAGTATCAACATTGATTCCAGTGTTGACGCCAATATTGGTGAAGGGGGTATCACTTTCATTATTGGCATTGGCATCATTGTTGTTGACGGAAGGATTGGTACCCGTGGTACCAATGTTGGAGAAATGAGTAGTGGCATTAGGAGTACCACCGATGTTAGTATTTAGATTAGGGTTGTTAGTTGAACCTGACCTAAAACCGATCATTTTTTGTGAAATTGAAAGAAATTAAATCTACATAAATTGACTTTTGAAACCGATAAATTGATCTCGCACTGTGGTCGCCAACTTGTAGTAGGGTAAAAACTGATTCTGCTGAAAATGGTAAAATGGGGTAGGTTGATGAGAAACGAGTCAAAACTCTAAACAAATGTACTGCATAGGAGTACTTTAGAATTGAGAGATCAATCTGTACAATTCTGGCCTAAACCAAGAAATGGTCGTTCCAGTCTTGCTTTGGTCACAGAGGAAGGAAAAGGGTTGGTCTTAGGGAGGGAAGCAGAGGAAGTGTTGAGATCAGAGTGGTAGACTCTGTGAGGTGTGATGGTGTATGACTATGTATCATAAGATATAACTCGCTTGTAAATGGTAAATTGTGTGTTCTCTCTGTGTTTCTGGATACTTGTGATGATTGTGATCGAATAGATCTAGAATATATTTATATCAAGTCATAATTGGACACCCTGATCTCATAGGAAGTGGAGGTTGTGAAGTAGTGCGGAGGTGGAGATCGTGTGAAAATGATGAAAATCGTGTACCTATTGTTGAGGGAGGACTGGATGGTTGTGCACCCACTATTCTTCTATTCATCAACTTTCTGCTCTTCCTGACACTTTCTCATAATGGTTGTGTTTCACACCGCATGTTGTTGACCACCAAACCAATAACTGATGAACACCTCCATTTGTGACATTGTTGATGTCTTAAGTGAAAATACAAATGTGAAGTCAAAGATGACTTGCATGACTAGATTGACCTTTATATCTAGGTTGACCTGCATAACTAGGTCGACAAATTGTGATAGTATGTCATGTCACATTTTTAGTGTAAAATGTGGTTGTCCAACACCTCTCCTTGACACCATGATATGTGAAGACTGGTCATGAGAAGTGGAGAAGAGGATGTGTGGTCATCCAAGCAACTAAGTGTGTATAGTAGGAAATGCATGTGAAGCCTACATGGATATATACACTTCGAACAATCATGAGCGAGCTATGCTACAGGTGGGTCATGAGTGGCAAGTCAAGTCTCATGAAAAATATGACTTGTTGTGTGAAGTGGTCCAAAACGATGCATGGTGCTCTTAGATAAGTAAAATTGAATAAGTCGTGTGAAATGAATTGTTGAAGTCAGTCACAGGATGAATTCGATACTCACAAGAACATTCAATGCATAATGTGAAAACGCGGGGTTACCAAAATACACCACCAACTTTTCTTATTGGACCTATAAGACAAAACCTAATACAATTGCAAGTAGGCCAACTTAATGATCCTTGAACAATATATTAATACGGTTTATCTTTCTTGTACAATGAAGATCCGTGAACCCGATAAAGTACGGTGGTATCCAAATTTTGTGTGTTGACAAGTTTTGTGTGTTGACACAAAATTGAGCAAAATACCCGAATTTGTGTGCTCGCATGTAATTGGGTGAAATAATTTTGTGGATTTACACAAAATTGAATAAACTAAGCAAATTTCGTATGTTGACACAAAATCGTTAAATTTTGTGTGGAAACTACCTGATCTTGTTAACATAGGTGTGATGCTCTTGATCAGATACCCTCATGCATAGCCTGATTAGACACTTTAGTGAATCCATGTAGTTCAATTGGGAATGAACATGGTTGTTAGGTAAGATTAGGAGTTCAGCTGGGAAACGTAGCACTAACACATTTTGACAATCAAGTATTGTGGGAGAAATGTCAAAATTACCGTTATGCCCCTTTTAAGTCAAATTTTGGTAAACTGAGTTTTTTCCCCCGGTCCAAAACTCGATGAATATGACTTTTCACTTCGAATTATAATATGATTGTTTTTCCCCTAATGTGTAAAATTACTATTTACCACAGGTCTGAAGATTTCACCCAAAATGGTTGTTTTACCCTTTGCCAAAAATCCACCATCAACACCTTTTCAGGTCTTCGACATCTGGCCTTGGGTCTTATTTCACGTCTCAGCCATATCACTTTCCAGCTGTCAGTTCTCGGGTAGATGCTATATATTATCATCTACATATTTGCCTCAGTTTAATTAAAGTAAGTCTGTAGACTTCTTTTATTAAACTATAGTTCATATTTTGCATTAATAGCTCACGACTGTAGGTAGTTCTTAGCTGAGAATGATTTCTCAGTTGTGAATAGCTATTGGCTGTAAATATTTCACAGCTTTATTTGTGCCGACTTTTATCAGCTTGTTTTGCTGATGTTGATGGGACACTTGGATACCTTACTCAGGTGTGTATATCACCTTTTTGAATTCCTTCCGGGTGTCTTGGGGTTTTCCAAGTTGTACACCTGTCCTCTTTTCCTTCCCAAAAGCAAAATATCTTTTTAATGATCCTATAATTTGTCCTGTCATGTCAAACTTCATGCCGCCTTAAATACTGAGTTATTTTCCAGTAAATTTATGTATTTTTCTCTGCTATTGAGCTCTTTTTTCTCTTTAATTGAGCTAATAAATCTTGTGATATTCAAATATTCTTTTATTCTAGTGCTAATTATTAGCGGAATTCTCGATTCTCGGAGTATTATTCACCTCCTTTGGTATACCAAAAGTTTGGTAATTCAAATGATTTTATTCACCCACTCCTAGTCTTGCACTTTATTGACTCGTAGTAGTGGGTTTCAATTATAGTGTCTTTAATGCGTGTAGAGATATGAGGTTTTTTTTTTACCATTTTACCGGTTATAACCTTCTTTTTCTACTTAGTATAGTGTAAAAAAAAATTGGGTTTAGATTTCACTTTCTTTATTTTTCAACCTTCTTCTGAAAATTCATTTTCTTTCGTTTCTACCTTTGCAATTCTTAGATCTTCAACTTTCGATCTTCTTTCTTCCATGTTTCCTTCAAGTCTCCTTAAATTTTATGGCTTCAGTTGTTTTCAACCTTGACCCTACTCATGCTGCTGCCATTATCGAGGCTTATAGCCTTCCCCAGAATATTTCCGTCTGTTCACCTCCTTATTCTTTGACTTCTGAGGTCAAAAATTTCGAAGAAAATGAACTTCTCATACCGGAGTCTCATCTGGTTTGTAGGTTCAAGATTCCCATTCCTCCTCTTGTTCATGAGTATCTCAGTTTCATTGACGATACATTGGTGAAGATGGAGTCTAAGTTTTTCTGTTTTATGAACAAAATCCTTGAAGCAAACAAGGGTTTGGCGGAGGATGAGAAGAT
>JAJJMB010014022.1:8559860-8653346 GCA_023531105.1 Papaver atlanticum
AACAAAATCCTTGAAGCAAACAAGGGTTTGGCGGAGGATGAGAAGATAACCGCCGATCAATTGAACACAAGTTTTCCTGTACAGTTAGCAAGAATTCTGGTTTAAAGAAAGTTTTTTATGTGGTGATGTGGTTGTGATAGTGATAAGAAAAGATTTGATTCTCAAATTTGTAAAGGTTGATTTTGTTTTAGACTTAAACTTCAAAACGAGAAAGCTCAAAACAAAGTTTATATCAACTATCAAGAGTATAAAAAGCATTGGGACTCGAGATCCCAACATTAACCAATAAAGTGATTAAATCTAATCAATATTCATGCAATTGTTTACGTTCAAATTCATAATAGATGCTGTAATTCGAAAGCATAGAACATTAACAACCCTAGGCTAAGCATGCTCTATCAAAAAAAATCACAATTGTTTAATAAAAATCCTTAAATCAATTTTTAATCAAGAGAAATAATCATAAAAAAATGCAAAAATTAATTAAAATAAAAATATACCACTTTTCTTGAAACAATGGCTTCATCCGTCGCTTAAACAAACGGGTTTAGCTCCTCATATTAATCACTTGCTCAAAATAATTATTCATGGCTCAAAAGTATTCAAGGAAGTGAAAATAATATAAAACGGAGAAATCGCAACGTTGTATATGAGTTACAGATCAACGGTTACAAAGAAACCCCAAAAAAATGTTGCATATTTGAAATATGCGTTGCAGATTTGAAATAAGGTATTACAAACTTCTGGCGTAGTCACTGTTGAATAACGACGGTTCTCGGTAGTCAATATTCTTCGTGTTCTTCATCGCACCATCAGAAAACAATTCCTGCAACTCGATTTTTCTTTCTGTTTTTACGTTCGAAGCTTCTCTAAACCCTCTCTGAAGTTGTGTAAACTTCCCTGGGACTCGAGCAACCCTTTATATCCCTTAGAAACCCTAGAAAACCCGATTAAATCTCTTTATTTCTTTCTTCTCCAAGTTACAGGATTTTCTCCCGAAGTCTTCTTTACCGTCTGTGGGTTGTTAAACCTTCCTAACTTGATAAGATAAAATATCATGGAGTATATATTCTCTTAATAGCACCAAACTTCCAAAAATAAGAGCAAAAGAAACCCGACAGTAGAACTAGCCCCTGTTTTCTTCAAATCATTAATCCAGCCCAATTCTCTTGAATCCAACAATCATACCCTCCCTGTTTAGCCCAAACAGGTCCATCCAAACCAAATCAAGTGATTGAGTCTCTCTAAACCTCTCCAAAATTCGAACCCTAATTATGCCGGTGAAAACCAAATTTTCCTGCCAATTTTGATTTTGAATTTGTGAAGAAGATGGTATCCTCCTATCCTTCTGTGGAGTCCCTTTAACACTTACCCTGGGGCGCAAAAAGTAATTTTGGGTGTATTTAGTAATTCTTCAAGGTGCCTTTATCAACTCTTTCGGGTATCTTAGTAATTTTCTCCGGGGTGCAAATATCACTTTTCGAGCAACTTTTTCGCAAATATGAACAGTATCAATATATATAATTGAGATGAATTAGACACAAAAATGTGTCTATCATGTGGATTTCTATCCCTGAGTTTTCCCACGAGAAAACGATTTTCTTTACTGGCCGAGACGACACTTTGGACAATGATAGGCATCCACTTATCTTTTCTGGCCTTTGGGAGTATGGTCATACTCCTTCAGCTAGTGATCCTCGTCCATGGACTCCCTTTAGATCAAGTAATATTTGTTTTAAAGTATGGTCATACTCCTTCATGCTAAGCTTCTCTCGCACTTCTGAGATCAAAGATTTTGAAGATGTGTCTCTCTCATATATGGAGGCAGAATCTGCTCTAGTGTATTGTCAGGGATTTCATTGTACCACTCATTTCTCATTATTGTATATATTATTATTATTTAATTGACTTTCTCGTCAATATCTTTTCTTGACCAAGAATGTTTAATTTACCAAGTCGGGTATTGGAAAAGCATGTATGTCTTGCTCAAGGCCAAATCCATCCCTCTAGAGGCTAAGGTTGGTAAACTGAAGATTCAGGTTGGAATTTTAGGGTCTAACCTAGATTTGGAGTGGTCTAAGGTCAAGAGGTTGAAATCTTGCTATGACCAATTTGAGCAATACGAGCTCTCTCCGTTGTGAGGTTTCGAAGCTGGAGTTTGACAATGACTTTCTCAAGAAAAAGCTTGAGATGATGAGCCAGGATCTTGTTTATGCCAACAAGTAGCTGGTTATTTTTGAGGTTCGTCCGATTCCTGCTCTTTCCACTACAACTCTTGTTTTTCTGGAGCATCCAGGTTGATTTTTTTTTTCTTATATCTATTTGGTGCAATTTCATTTTTAGCTTCTGTTTCTGTACCTTAGTTTGAGGTCGGGGTTGAGCCTTCTTCCCCTTATAATACCGATTCTGGTTTTGCCGTGTCGGAGGTGTGTGGAGGACTTGAGCTAGGGTTGATAATCATGATGTTTAGAGACGGAGCTTAGATTTTCCCACTTTTGCTTCTTATTCCCTTATTTTTCATCTTTGATCTTGTAAAAACAGAAATTTCAATGAGAGTTCCTTTATGTTAGGAAACAGATACAAATCTGTATGACATGTACGTGTGCCTTTAAAGTAATGTGTGTGTGTGTGTATGAACTGCCAGGTGACAGTTGGTGTTTAGATGGTGATAGTTAGTGTTTGGATTGGTCACCTGCTGCACCAGTAATCAGTTTCAGGTGGTTTAAATAGTCAAGGTCTGTGTCTTAGTCTGTAAGAAAGAATGTATTGAAATGAATTGAAAACCTGTGAAAATTGTCTAACGACGTCACATATTCTCACATTGTATCAGATACATTCTCAAAATCCTAAATTCAAATTTAATTTTTCAAATCTCGTCTTCAATCTTCAATGGCTAATTCCAATAAACATATCCCATTAACATTCATACCTCCATCAAAGTTGTATGCAACTAACTATACTCTTTGGAAATCTCAAATCGCTCCATTACTATGAAGCTATAATCTCCTTCGATTTGTTGATGGCTCATTTCACTGTCCTGTAAAATATATCCGGCGAACATCCACTGTTGGTGCTGCTATTTTCAATGCTCCAGACTTCATCGATTCCGATCCTGATAATGAATTTGTTCCAAATCCAGCTTATACTTATTGGGTAAATCAGAACTCTGCTCTTTTATCTTGGTTATTTTCTGCTTGCACTGAAGAAATTCATTCTCAAGTTATTAGCTGTACTTTTTCTCATGAGATCTGGAATCGATTAGAGCAAAACTATAATTCTTCTACTAAATCTCGTCTTTTACAACTTAAAACTGATTTGATTGGTTCAAAGAAAAGTTCAGACTCGATGTTAGTTTATTTAAATAAGGCGCGTTCAATTTCACATCAATTAGCTCAAATTGATAGAGCAGTGTCTGATGAGGATTTAGTAATTCATATTCTTCAAGGTTTACCTTCTAAATTCAATGCATTTAAAACTTCAATATGCATTCAACAACTCAAGAATGAAAACCTTATTACCTCATCAGAACTTTTAGGCTTATTGTTGTCTGAAGAAGCTAGAGTTAACGTTGAGTCTATACTTGATCTTACTGCTGCTTCTGCTAATGTGACACAACAACACAAATCTTCTCCAAGTTCACATCAATTTGATCATACCCTAATTCAAATGCTTATCCACACAACACTCATACACACAATGATTATCCACATCAATCTGGTGCATCCTACTATGGAAATCAATCCTGGTACAATTCTTCTCATCCTGTTAACTTCTGAAGAACTGACAATTCTGTTTTTAGAGGTAATAGAAATGGTGGAAGATTCAGAGGAGGTTTTCGAGGTGGAAGGACTGGTGCTAGATTTGGTCATCTGGGAGATTTCAACAATTTATTTCCTCCTCCAAGATACAATAACTATGTACAATGTCAACTTTGCAAGAAGCCAGGTCACTTAGCTCCACAGTGTAAGTACAAATATGCATCTAATGACAACTCCATGATGCAAGCTTATTATACTTCTACTGACTCCTATGGTGATGATTTTGATGACTACTAGTACCCTAAACCTGAAGCCTTTGTTATTTATCATGATGATTCTGGTGCTTCTTTTCTGGCTGGGTACCTGATTCAGGAGCCAACACATTACATCACTTCAGATTTATTTAATCTTAACTTGCATTATGAATATCAAGGTTCTGATCAAGTGAGAGTTTGGAATGGCTCAGGTTTGACCATAACTCATGTTGGCTCTTCTACATTACATATTGACTCTGTTAAGTTTACTATATATAATGTTCTTCATGTGCCCTCTATTACCAAGAACTTGATCTTTGTGCTTTAATTTACTAAGGAGAATAATTGTTATTTTGAATTTTATTCTGACAAATTTATTATAAAAGATTTGGTTACCAATAAAGTCCTTCTCCATGGTCATGTTAACATGGCTTATATCACATGGAGTTCACATCTGCTCAACTCAAGCAAGCATTCTCTTCTGGACTTTCTTCATCAACAAGTTGGCATAATAAACTTGGTCATCCAGCATATCAGACTCCCAAGCATGTTCTTTCTTCAGTAAATGAGGTTATTGATTCTCATTTAACTTCAACACTTTGTTCATCTTGTCAGTCAACTAAAAGTCATGCTCTTCCTTATCCTAATGGTTCAACCAATAATGTGTATGGTCCTTTAGATTTAGTTTATTCATATGTTTGGGTATCCCCACTATGTTCTGTGAATGGGTACAAGTATTATGTGTCATTTATTGATTCCTTTAGCAGAATCACATGGTTGTATCCTCTTGCTTATAAATCTGAAGTACTTCTAACTTTTATTAAATTCAAAAATCTTATTGAGAACCAACTTAATAGAAAGATCAAATTTATTCAATCAGATTGGGGAGGTGAATACAAAACAATTTCTACTTATCTTGATTCTTGTGGCATAGGACATAAAGTTTTTTGTCCTCATGCTCATGCTCAAAATGGCACAGCTGATAGAAAACATAGGCACATAGTTGAAACTGGTTTGCCTCTACTTTATCATGCCTCTTTGCCTTTATCCTTCTGGTCATATGCATTTGAAACTACTAATTTCTTGATCAACAGACTGCCAACACCTAACCTACATCACTTGTCTCCCTTAGAATGCTTATTCCAACTCAAACCAGATTATTTGTTTTTAAACACATTTGGCTGTGCATGTTATCCATGTCTGAGAAATTCAATCATCATAAATTGGAACTTAGATATGTTCAATATATCTTTCTAGGCTACAGTCACATGCACAAAGGGTATAGGTGCTTCAATCCTAACACCAATAAGATTTATAATTTCTAGAGATGTTAGGTTTGATGAAGGCAAGTTTTCCTATGCATCTTTTTCACTACTAAGACAACTGGTGCTACACTGCCAACTATGTCTGTTACATCATCAACTCCACCTGCATATGACTTATCATCCTCTACTAGCTTTCCTGTTATTTCTAATGAAGTGGTTATGTCACCATCAACTTAAGGTGTCCATTCTTCAACTTCAGAAACTACTTCAGCCACTCCAACTACCATTCCTGTAGTTACCAATGCACATCCAATGAACACAAGAGGCAAAATGGGTATTATAAAACCAAAACCAAGGATTTATGCATCAGAAGTTCAATCAGTCTGTGAAGATATAACAGTTCCTACGTGTGACCACGAGGCTTGCAAATATCCTAATTGGAGGGCTGCTATGGATGAAGAAATCAATGCCCTGTTACAAAATGGTACTTGGAAATTGGTTGTCGCTGTTGCAAGACAAAATGTCATAGGATGCAAATGGATCTTTAGGATAACAAGGAGAGCTGATGGTTCCATTGAAAGGTACAAAGCCATATTGGTTTCCAAAGGATATAATAATGTGGAAGTGATTGATTACCAGGACACCATCAGTCCTGTGGTTAAGCCAACAACAATTAGAATTATTCTTTCTGTTAGAGCATATCTCGGTTGAACCACCAAGCGTTGGTATGTCAAGTTTGGTTGTCATATTTTAGTGAATCAAAACTCATCTAAGATTCGCTTGATTATGTACTAGAGACAACTTCGTATAGGTTACACTAGAAAGTATAGGATTATGAGACATACAAGTATTACTCGAAGACCTGAAGAATGTGAAGAAGTAACAAGCTACAACGACGACATCATCCTTCCTCTTAAGGTTAGTAATATTAACTTGAACTGTCTCATTCCTAACGTATCTTTCAAGTCGTGCTATATTGAAAACATAACTGCGAAGCTGTGAATGATTATTATACTCTAGTAGTGAGATATGATCACATGATCATAGTGTTGAGGAATTAGAATACAAAGTATAACACTTATCTTTTGAACTTCGTATATATGACATCGACATAATCGTATGAATGCTATTGTGATTATGTGTATGGGTAAAGGTGAAGATTTCATCCTAGGAAACAATGTTTACATTTGTTTAAAGGAAGTACATTCATGAACTTGTTTTATGAATCGAAAGTGAAATCGCTAGGCTTATTGGTATTGTTATTCATTGCATATCTTTGGATTACCAATATGTGTGAGTTAGTAGAACCGATCATAACTTGTTATGTATCTTGGTATAATTAATCTCAGTGCCTGACTTATGATTTGGTATGACTGGTTTTTATTAATTAGTGTAACCGATCCTAAGTAATCACCTGAGATGGTATGATCGATATTTGTAATTGGTGTGATCGATCCTAGTAATTTGTGTGATCGATCACAAAATAATTATAATCGATCCTTATAATTGGTGTAACCGGTCCTAGTAATTGATGTAACCGATCCTGGTAATTGGTGTAACCGATCACAAGCAATACCATGAGTATATGGTAACCGGTCATGGTAATTGACGTAACCGATCTTGGTAACTGATATAACCGGTTCTGGTAACTTGTGTGTTCGATCACAAGTAATCCATATTGAGGTAGAACCGATCCTTGTGATTGGTAGAACCGATTGAACCCATGATTGTGATTTGATATTTGATCAATCACATAGTTGTCTTGGAATACAGATGACCCAATTCTAAACTTGTTTGGAAGTGTGGTATAATCGATTCCAAGATTGTAAATATGAAAGAGGATTTACAAAGAAAAGATGTCAACATACTTTTAACACGAACAGTAACTCTTATCTTTTATTGTTCAAAGATATTACTTAATTACTCAAGGGGATCCCGGTCCAAAATAAATTAATAATCTTTTAATTAAGGTTATTAATTACCATCAATTAAATGCATATCTATAGAGAATAAAAATTAGTAATGTGCATTTACTAATTGGAGATTTTCTATTAAGAGATTTCGGAAAATATTGGACAAAGCATTTCCAGGAATTATGAAAACCGATTTGGGCATTTATTGCATATCTTGAGAATATTCGGTTTTGGAAATTCCTTGGTGTCCGAACATCCTTGGTCTATAAATACCCAAGTTTGCATTTCGAGCAAACTATCCTAAGAGCCAGGCAAGCAAACTTCATCTTTTTGTTGTTTCTGGTGGAGCTGTCTATCCGGAGAGGAAAGTACCCTAATTAGGCGAAATCTCTTACGACTGCTCGTTTAAAGACTTTTGTGGGATCAAGAAGCTCTACGAGTACCATTGGTGGGAAACTAGATAATTGCAGTTTATTAGTTTTCGATTGATTTGATTGACTAACGGTTGTCGAACTTTGATTGCACCTAGTTTGTTTGTTTATTCTTGAGAATCTTCTCTTCTGATATAAGATTCACTCAAACTAGTTCGAAGTGTCGGCGAGATCTTTAGAACTGTTTGTTGATCTAAAGACATCTTGTGATAATCCATTGTTAACAGACTCCGTTCTGTGCGTGATTGATCAGAAGAGATTCAAGTGGTGTTGTGCAGGTTTAATAGAAGATTAAAGAAGATTTGAAGACGAAGAAGATTTCTGATTGTCACAAACTCAAATCAAATCCCAACAACCCAATTTCCTTCATCTTCCACTTTACATCATCTCGACAAACCCTAACTTCCCAGTTCATCAGAAACCCATTAAAGTCAACATTCACAGCTTCTTCTTACTTATGGAGTTCAAATAGCTCAAACCCATCAGTATTTCTCCCACTTTGTTATTCTCTACATCGATGCTTCAATCACGGCTGCAAAAAAAAACCTAATTACAAATGGGGGAAAACATAAACCCTAGAAATACAAATTAATCAATCAATTAACTATCAAAACATTGATTTTCATCGTATATTAAGTCACGGGTTGCGTTAGTCTCACCTGGATTGAGAGTATTTCAATCCTGATTTGTTCCTCATCTTCTGTTTATCAAAACCGTCTCTGAAATCCTATATCCAGAATTTATCTTCCAAATACAATTTGGTTCTTCACTAACATCTATGTCTTCAACAAAAACGACTTCTTCTCTGATAATCAGTTGCCCTAATCGCTTCAACACCTAACCCTAGTTTTAACAGAACGAAGAAAATGAGAGAATGAAGAGAACGAGAGACTGAAAAAATGAGAAATGATTACACCCCACGAGTCTTTGAAGTGGGTAAGGGCATGGTGGTAATTTATCGGGTCGAGTTTGACATATTCATCGCTTCTGAACAATTTGGTGGGTCCAGATGTGAAATGTAACAGAAATGCCATTTTATAGAAGAATTTAAAAAAATTGCCGATTTATTAATTATTTGGTAGGGAGTTGGTCACTTTGTTAATTTGCTCTTTAATATAATGCGGTTCAAGCTAGACGAGGTCCCGAGGTTTTTTACAAGATTGTAGCTTTCTTAGTAACAAAATTTATGGTGTATTGTGTTTTTTCCCCGCATTATATCATTTATCTTTATAATTGAAATATAAAAAGCAGTACGTTAATCAACCTCGATAGTTTTTTTTATCTCACACTGTATAGAACCTACAACACTTGTTCTAGTGAATTCGTCTCTTGAAATATAGATTGCAAGACTTGCTTTTGTTGGAATTCGGTTCTTGTACAATTCAGATGCATACTAGGTTGACCTTGTTTTACAATTAGGTACAAGAATTCATGTTGATCTATACTTATTGATTATGCAAGTAATTATCCGTACAAGTTTACGAACAAAAAAATTGGCGGTGTACTAGGTATCCCCTCCTTTTCAAACCTTTTCTTACATTGGAGTTTTTCCTAAGTTGTACAATATTATTTAAATAGTTAAATAAATAATTACTAGCATAAATTCTATTTACTCAATTTTTAATTGTCTCTTAACAAAATAAGATTAATTAGAACTTGGCTTAGGAAGGAGAAAAAACATTACAAGGTTGATAAACTAGCCAAATATGGCAATGGGTTGCATATGAAAGGGTAGCCGCCTTGCCTGGGTGTAGAAAATTTCAAAACTTGACTAAAATAGACTTCATCCACGTCTTTGAGGTTTAGTTCGCAAACCGTGGTTTTTGAGTTCGCGAACAAACAGAAAATTTCAAAACCTTTCTCTTTTCTAAACTCGAAACCAACATTACTCATAACATCTTCGTAATACAATTGAATTGAGTGATTTTTGGCTCGTTGAGTTCGTCCCACAATGATTGACAAGATGGGACCTAGTTAAACAGTTCTTATACCAAGTTGCACCCAGTCTCATGTTTTCCCCACATCATGTTTTTCTCGCGAAATGAAGAGCCCTAAGTTCGAAATCTTGTTACCGATATGTCTTTACTTATTGCTGATTCAGCAAAATTAAGTGATTAAAACCCATCTAAAGGTAAACCTAGAAAATTAAAATTAAATAAATCTATGTTACAAGCACAATCAAAACCCATTAGATCCGAGGAGAATTTTTGTTTTTTTCATATAGCTCAGACTTGAGATCAACCTCTACAAAATTAGCTCCGTCAATTCCACCTCGACCAATAGAACTACCAGCAATAACTCCATCAAATCAACATTCAATTGCTACCAGTTTACCAGGAATTAAATCAATCAAATTACAATGAATCTCCTGAATTACAGAGTAAATGTATTAGAAAGAGTTAAAAGAAGTTTACATCCTTGAATTGAAAAAAGTTCGACGGATGGATTCAAGTGCATCGGTTCGACAAAAAGAGATCCAAAATCTTCTGAATCTCAGACCACCACCAGCACTCCAACGATATTTTCAATTACGTTTTGATAGAATGAGAGTTTCAGATTTATTGTTTTGGTTTTAATTTTAACCTTAATTGACACTTCAAAATTCAATTTTATAAACCGTAGTGAAAATCAAAAGGAAAGACATCATTAAATACCACAACGAATAAGAGGGAGAATAAAAATATTGAGAACCCGAAAGAGAAGGATATTTTTACTTTAGGGCACTATAGGGATATATTAGTAATTCAATGTGAAATTCTACTAAGACTATTTTATTTTTTATTATTTCGATGGGCCCGGGTGGAAAAACTAATTGAAATGTCATTTTTATTTAATTGCTCAAACAATCGACCGATTTATTAATTAGGGGTTCAAAAGTTGGTTACTTTATTAATTTGCCCAAAAAAATTACTCCCTCCATCTAAGTTATAAGACGAAAATTCAAATTCCTTGGATCAAAATCTAGATTCCACAAATTTCAATTCTTTTTCTTAATTTCCCTTTAATCCGTTCCCGATAAATAGACTCGTTAAACTAATTTTGATAATACTTATGCATCATTTGTATATGAAAAGCCACCTTGCAAACTGATATTCCACATATCTAGTTGGCCAAGCCAAATTCAAAATTCCACATTTATAAATTAGATGGAATGAGTAAGTACTAGCTTGAATATTAGTCTAATGTTGTGTCAAGATTAAAGATTCAAAGCTAATAACGTAGTCAAGGTGCTGATTTAAGTTAAGAGTCGAGTGAGATTGATTAAAGTTTGAGGAGCCAAATGGTTTCGCAATGAAAAATTTACTTTCTGTATCAAACCATCTAGTGCTTTAAATCTGAGCCGCTAGATTTTAACATTTAAAGAAAAATTTGATGCTTAGAGCATCCCCAACGACACATTGTGATATTCCTATTTTAACGGCTACATATGATTTATGCTTATTTTCCTAAAAAATTCATCTCTAGAGTGAATGTTAAGAGAGGATGTGAGGATCATGCGGCAACCTCTAGCCCATCCTCGTGTTTCAGAGGTTCCTTAAAGGATGTAGAAAACCTAATCATAATTATCTCTGGGTATAATTATATAGTCTAATAACCAATTATAAATCCAATGGTTTAAAAGTTCCCAAAAAAAAAAAAAAAAAAAAAAAGATAATCATGGTTGGAGATGTTTTTCATTCACCTTCTTATGTTAAGGAGATTTTAATCTCCCATCGTAAAAAAGAACTTCTACATAGATTTCACGGCCGATTACTATTGGAGATGCTCGTATACTATTTTGAGCCCAACCATTGAACGCTTCGGTTGCTAATCATCCGGTTTTTCTTTAAACGTTAAAATCTAACGGTTCCAATCTTCTACGCTATATCAGTTGGGGATTTTTTTGATCCAATCTTGAATCACAGTAGCAATTGGGCTTGAATCAAGCTGCCATGTCGCACGTTGAATCGTGAATCTTGACGCATGATAAGACTAAGCCTAATGCTGTTATCAAAACAGAGTTTACATGCAACAAAGCAGAATTGTTTGAGGTCTGATTACCTTTTTATACGCCTTTCTGGAGCTAATTAAAATGACTTGTCATCGTATTAGAACAACACACTCTCCATCTGATTGTGAGACTTCTCTAGTCTTTTTCTTATGATGCAGCATCTTTTTGTCGCTGTTTAGGGGCAAGATGATAATGTATTAACTAATTCCTTTACATGTGGATGTGGAGATATTCAGAATATTTTTCTCGTATTTTATTTGAATAACCAGCTCAGAGGAGTTATAAATGCCCGTCTTATTCTTGGCTTTTCGAGTTTAAAATAATATGCCTAGCTAACGCCAGTATTTGGTGAACAATTTTTTTAATGTTTTGCATTATACGATTTGATAAACTCAAAAAGATGCACATTCACTGAGAGAAGCCGCTGGGGACCTGCCAAAAATATATACTATAATTTTCATTGATTCTTTCTCCATTAAAGCCAGGTTAAAATGGAAGCTAATCTATTTACATATAAATATTATTTGCCACTAAAGTCAAATGAAAACGCATGGAACCAGTAGTGGATCTTGCAGCGTGCGACTCTGAAAGAGCGACTCAGTCATGTAAATTTTTTGTCTTTTTATCCTGGCTAAATTGGAACCTATTCCAATTAATTTGGCCATACACTACAAGACAAAAAAGTTATTGAAAGGTAAAGAAAAAGAATATCTCTTATCCAATTATTTTACAAAATGGCTAATTTACCCTTTGGTTAATTAGCATTAATCGGGTGATTAATTTATATTTAATCAAATTAAACTACAAATTAACCAATCTTGATTCTTCATCAAAACGTGATTTTTTTTTTTTTGAAAAAACTCGTCCAGAATCGGTGGATGTTCATGCTCACATAAGAATCGGTTTATAATACTTAAAACATAGTCCGATTGTAAAATTCATAAGATTTTCTGTGATTTTTTTTCGCCAGAATCGGTATATGTTAATGCCCACATAAACCGATTGTTAATTTGTGCATTTCTTTGACTGTTTTGCTCATAACTTTTTCGTCTGATGTCGGAATGACCTCATTCTTTTTGCGTTCAATTCCAAATTTCATGCTCTATAATATAAAGATAAAAATTTTAATATTTTTGCAAAAATTCAAACATGGTTAGTGAATCGGTTGATGTGTGCATCAGCATAAACAGATTGTGGTTGATGTTTATCACATCAACCCAGAATCGATTTATGTAGGTGTACCATATCTACCGATTTTGGGGAACATCAATAACAATCGGTTTATGTGGACACTTAAATAATCCGATTGTGGGCATATCAGTTAAGAAATCAAAGGTTGTACAATCGGGTTATGTGGACGTACATGTAATCCGATTCTAATCAAAAAAATATACAGAAAAAACGGTTATCTCTTCCATACAAGAATCGGGCTATGTTGACATTAACATCATCCGATTCTGGGAAACCCGGAAAATTTTGATTTCAAAAAAAATGAATTTTGAGTGATTGCATGTTGCTAAAAGCTAATTTAGGGGATTGAGTTGCTAGAAAAGTACTTGATTCATGCCATTTCATCTACTTCTATGGCACTCAAAAATGGTTCGTCTTAGAGGTGAAGAAGAGAAGAAGAATCGGTTGGAGATGGAAATGAATTTGATTTTTATTTTGATTTAAGCTTTTAGTCTTATGATTTTGATTTTAGTTTTAAGTTTTTAAGTTTTTAGTTTTATTATTAGGATTTAATAGGGACACATTTGTAGTATTAGTATTTGATAAAGGGTAAGTTGGTAGTTCATCTCTTGATTAAAAAAAATTGTCTTGTAGTGGAGGCCCAAATTAATTGGGGTAGGCCCCAATTTAGCTAGTTTTTTTTTATGGAAGATAGTTTTTAATGCGTGTGAGAAATAAATATATAATGCATACATGGAAAAAGTCCCAAATGTGTGCAGGATAATAAAGTGTGGATGGGGAAGCACAGAAGATGGAAACAATGGAAACAAAATGGAGATTAGTCACACAAGTAAAATCATTATGGAAGGTGGATTGACGGAAAAGTCGTTCAGAGGCCTCAAATTCACTTTAAATCGTTCTGGCATGTGTGATTCAATGGGTTACGGTTACGGATCTGGTGATTGTATGTCCAAAGAACGGTGACGATCTTCGTTAGAAGAATTGGTACCCCATCTGTGATCAATATTTTTCCGGCAAGTCGAAGAATTCCGGTGATTTTTCCAGCGAGTTGTGGAAGACGTGGATCAGAGTTGGCCTTCCGGCATATTTCCTTTTGGAAGAAAGTTTCATCAGATCGTCAAAAAAAAAATTATTACCAAGTTGTGGATCACGATTCAACGATCCAAGCTCACCCGTACGTATGCGGGGTGTTACTCTTAGGTTTAGTTTTACTGTTACTGTTCTATGGGTTTGTCACTAATATTGGATTCTGGTTACTCGAGATTTTGGTTACGCAAGATTCTGGTCACTTATGGAAATCACTGTATGTCACGTCCTGTATGTTATTGTTTTGGGTCTTTGTTGTAACTTTCAGGGTTAGTCCCTGGTTTATTTATTAAAAAAAGAAGAGTGTAGATTCAAAAGTAATAATTTTCAAGTTTGAAATTGGGATCAGCTGAATAAGGTTTCTGGAACAATGCCATGGCCCATGGGGCATTAATTGTAACTTAGTAGTTCTCCATGACTACATCCCTTCAATTATTGGGCCGATCGAGCGAAGCGACAGAGAATTTTTATATGATCACTTTTTTGTAAATTGTAAGTCATCAATTGACACAAAAAGATTGGATTTGGTGTTTATGGTAGGTCTTTTTCACTTGATACAATTATCCCTCCCTTTTAGTCCAATTACTATAACTCCTTATGTATCCTATTTTTTCAGGGGTATAATTGGAAAGCAAAATTTAATATAACATATCTAAAAATCCGTGCCTTGGAATTTTACAAATTTTATCTCGTTGGAAAGGTAATAAAAAAGCTACGCAATGAGTACAAACAACAATATCAAACTTAGAGTTTTTACGAAAATTCGGAGGTACTTATCATTTTAGGCACAATTTTACAAAATTAAATGTGCATCCATTATGCAAACCACCACAAAGGATACATAATACTTTATGTAGCCATATTTTGGTTTATGCATCAACTAATTTTCCGTTGCAACTAATAAAAATGATACTTTCATTTTAGGCACAATTCACGAAAATTGAATGCATAGCCATTATGTAAACCACCACAAAGGATGCATAACACATAATGCAACCATATTTTGGTTTATGGATCGACTAATTTTCCGTTTCAGAAAAAGTGATACTTTCACATTCCATTTCAGGAAAAGTGATACTTTCACTCCGTTTCGGGAAAAGTTATACTTTCGCCATATTTCGGGAAAAGTGATACTTTCGCCCTGTGTCGGGAAAAGTGATACTGTCGCTCTGTTTAGGGAAAAGTGATACTTTCGCCCCATTTCAAAAAAAGTGATATTTTCGCCACGTCTCAGAAAAAGTGATATCACTTTTTCTGAAACGGGGTGAAAGTATCACTTTTTCCGAAACGGAGCGAAAGTATCACTTTTTCCCAAACAGAGCGAAAGTAGTCGCCGACAAACCCCATCTTCAGATTCTTCTTCGGTCGGCCCTCCCACCGTGGCAACGGTTGTACTAGTATCTATCAGTTTGGATTGGGAAAGTCGGGAGTTCTGGATTAATTTCAAATTTTAATTCATGATTTTTTTTTTCCAATTCTGATCATAATGCAAATTCATTACTAAAAGGAAACAATTACAGAGAGGATACATCTAGGTGGGTGCTCAGACCACACTTGATCTACATTCATATTTCTTGGCATATTTGGCTAGACCATCAGCCGCTTCATTACCCGTCATAGGGAAGAAAACACACTTGATACCACTTGAACATATGAATTAAAAAACTGTCAAGGAGATTGGGGGAAGTGACAGTTGTTGAGCCAAAAATTGGTTTTTCGTGAACTTGGTGAATTCTTTAAAGTATGTGTGAGGATTAATCAGTTCACACCATTAAGAAGATATTTCTACGAGAAGCAACCTCATAAAATTTGCAATGAGTGTTATGTAATCAAACATTCAAAAATGTGGGAAAATTGCTCAACAACTTGATATAGCTCACAAAAAGCCAATGCCTTTTGGTCAGATGAAATTGATCAGGAATACCAACAGTATGCAGCCAAGAAAAATCAATCCTTGTATGAAGCCGAGCACTAGGAAATCTATCAATTCTACTCTTTTTTTTACTCTAACTGATGGTTTTACTATCCCAGAATATGCAAAGAAAGACATAGTTTAAAATGACAGTCGGAGGAAATATCCAAGTTTCTAAAAGGATTAAGCATTCTTTAAACAAAGAGGGAGATACATGTAACTATAAGACTTCTTATCCTCAAAATTTTAATTTATTATAATTTTGATTAACCTTGCACTGGTTTTTCTGTGTGCCATTTGTATTCCCTCTTATCCTATTACCGTCATTTCAATACTTTTGCCCATAACATCATTTAAAAAAAAAATGAAGTTTCCATCATGGAATGTTCAAGGTTTAGCAAACCAATTTACAAACCAACAACTGCATAATGTTGTCAAAATGCTAAATCCTAGTTTCATTTTCCTCTCTAAAACCAAAGCAGATGTCTGTAAAATGCTTTATGTTACCTATTATTTAAAGTATCACAATTATGACTATATTAATAGAGTTGGCTTGGATAGTGGAATGATCCTTACGTGGAAGGATGGTATTACTTATGAAATAGCTGGTGTCGTAGATAACATTTTACGTGCTTTAATGAAAATTCACTCTTAATTTCCTGAAGTTCTTATATCTTTTATGTATGGTTCCACCTATCATGATCCCAATAAACTACAATGGAACTTCATTCATGATCTTAGTAAGGATGTCAGCCAACCTTGGCTTGTTTTAAGTGGCCTTAATTTTCTCATATAAATAATACTGCTAATAGTCTTGGTGGTTGGGTTATGAGTAAGGTTAGGGACTCTGGCCTTGTTGATATTGATTATGAGGGAAGAGACTATACTTGATCTAGTAATAAATATAGTACTGGTACTAGAAAGGCTAGGCTTGACTTGAAACTAGGAAATGATGATTGAATTTTTCATTTTTCTGCTGTTAAAGTTATTCATCTTAATCAAATTGATTCTGATCATTATCCAATTATGTTGTTAACTGATCCCTTTCCTAAACACCTCTGGGGACCCTTTAATTTTTTTGGCATATGGTTTAATCATGAAATATTTAATCACCAGATGGATCTAGATTGGAATATCAGTATCCATGGGAGCCCTGCCTTTCAGTTAACTGAGACTATTTTATCTCAGTGGAACATAATGGAACTTGGAGATATTCAAGAAAACATTAACAAGGCCATGATGAACTGAAACAAGTTCAACACATGCCAAATTTGAGTAACCAACATTCTAAGATAGTCTGTCTCAACCATGATATTGAAAAATGGTTCAATATTCAAACATAATTTTACAAGGAGAAAGCAAGAGACAATCTTTTTTATGATATGGATAATAACACTAAAAACTTATATTCTTTTGTGAATAAAAGAATACACAGAAAAAACATAGATACACCGGGTGATAGCAATGATACTTGGCATAAAGACAGGGATAACATTAGTAATTTGCTGACTAATCATTTTCTTCTGGTGAATGCTCTACAAATCATACTTTTGATTCCTCTGTGTCTGGTTGTATTCCTAGTATTTTCACTGATTTGGATAATTCTAGTTTGATAAGTACTCATTCTAAGGAGGAAATTGATGGCTTCAAAGCTGGTTTCTATCAACCTCAATGGAAGAATTTTGGTAATGATAATTGATGTTGTTCAAATATTTTTTGAATCTTGATTTATGTTTAGAAGTCTTAATGAGACTTACATTCTTATTCCAAAATGTAAAGAACCTAAGACTCTTGCATATTTTAGACCAATTGGTCTTTGTAATATATCTTTCAAAATTATATCAATTTTTTTTCTTCCAATATGATAAAACCTTTTTTGACATTTTTTTTTTGCCAATATGATTTCATCTTTGAAAAGGAGAGGGTACCGAGTACCCCACCAACTTTTTCGTTATATGGAGCATGAACTGCGTAGTACTTTTTAACAATCAAAAGAATAACTTTTAAAGAAGAAAAGCAAAATACACAAACACAAGAAATTTTGTGACCTCATTCATTTTTGAACACCATGATGTATTAAACTGCGACAGACATTAGCCTCATATTAGACTTCAGACCGGAATGTAGTTGAGACAGAATTGATTCTCCAAGAAATTCAGCTGCAGTCGTGTTCCTTACGCCTCCTGAACCTCGAAGATCCTGCGCACTAGATTCCCTTAGATGACGTTTTTTAAATCCTAAGATATGCTTCAACCTCAATGAATACTTTTGGTACCAAACTGCCTCTAACATACAAGCTTATTTGATTTCCCTTTTGATATGTTTAAATATGGGTTTGGAAATTTGTTTGTAATAGACAAAGTCCATCATACTTTACGAATCCGGAACACTTACTCTCGGTTAGCTGAGAAGCCTGGATTACTAACCACATCTCAATAACAATCCAAAAAAATCAAAAAAAAAAAAAAGGTTTAGATATCTTGAGGAATCACAAAGTTTTAGACAAAGAGAACTTTGTGATTTATATCTATCTCGTTCTTGATCCAAAATTATGAAAACCTCAAAGATCAATAAGAACAAGATCCGGGTACAAGAACTATCAAGCAAAGGATCGTCTGATCGGGCTTCACGAATCCCTAAGTGAATTCTTTAAAGTCGTCACCTAATTATGTTTCTCAGAGGCAACCTAGGGCGATGGAGAAGAGAATTGACGGCCAATGACAACGGAAGAGAGACAACAAAAGTTCACTTTAGAAGGCAGTGAAGAGCGTAAAGGAAATACCATGCAAAAAGTTGTTACAATCCGTTTGCGTTCATTCCGCAAGCTGCTTGCAAGACCTAAACCAAGCAGTGGGCTTACACGAAGACTTGGGATTAGAAAAGTCAACAAACCTATTACTCATTTTCACACTCGGTCCATCAAAGTTTGATGTTCTCGCTCAACATCTAAGCCTCCCTTCTTATTTCTCCTTTCCCCCTGATTGAACAGAACCAAACATCTTCTCTATTTCTCTTCCTTCTCTACAACACCATCAATACCTTCTTCTCCATCGCCCCCACCACTCTGTACACAAACACCTCCATCATAAACATTTATTAAACCCCTAATCTCTATCTCTCTCAACCTTATTATCTTCCTTATCAAGAACAATAACCATAGAGGCTAGGTTTGAGAGAGATAGAGTTTGGGTTATCTTCATCAGATGGGGAAACATCAAATTAAATAAAATTACAAAGAAAAATTAAGAGGAGACAACAAATTCATACATTGATGGTGAGCGGGTTGTTAGAGCATAGCTCGGTTGAACCCACCAAGCGTTGGTATGTGAAGTTTGGTTGTCATATTTTAGTGAATCAAAACTCATTTAAAGAGTCGCTTGATTATATACTAGAGTCAACCTAGTATAGGTTAGCTTGAAAGTATTAGGATATGAGACTTACAAGTATTACATGAAGACTTGAAGAATGTGAAGAAGTATGGAGCTACAACGACAATATCATCCTTCCTCTTGAGGTTAGTAATATTTGACTTGAACTGTTTCATTCCCTAATGTATCTTTCAAGTCGTGCATATTGAAAACATAACTGCGAAGCTGTGTATGATACTCTAGTTATACATAGTATTAAGGAATACAATACGAGGTTTATTGCTTAACCATTAAACTTTGTATATAAGACATCGACATAATCGTATGAAAGCTATTGTGATTATGTATGGGTATGAGTGAAGATTTCATCCTAGGAAACAATGTTTTACATTCGTTTAAAGGAAGTAAGTTCATAAACTCGTTTTGTGAATCGAAAGGGAAATCGCTAGGCTTATTGGTATTGTTATTCATTGCAAATCTATTTTGAATTACCAATATGTGTGTTTAGTATAACCGCTCATAAACTTGTTTATGTATCTTGGTAAAACTATTCACAAGGCCTGACTCATGTATTGGTATGACTTTTATTAGTGAAACCGATCTTAAGTAATCACTCAAGATGGTATGATCGATGCCTTGTAAATAGCAACTTTTATCTAGCAATTGGGGAACCCATCCTAGTAAGAGGTGCAACAAATTTACAAGAGGGGAATCGATCCCTGTAAGAGGTGCAACACGTTTTTAGTAGATGGGGGAACCGATCCTATGAACATGTGCAACAAGTTTGTAGTTTTGGGGGAACCGATCCTATGAACACGTGCAACCGAATACAGGTAGTTACTATAAGTTGTGAGGAATCGATCCTAGTACCTAGTCAACCGAATTTTTGTAACTAGTGTGACTATGCACAATACTCACATGGAGGTAGAACCGAACTTCTTTTGGTAGAACCGTGAAACCCATGATTGGTGATTTGATAGGATAATCAATCACATAGTTCTTGGGATTCAGACGAACCAATTCTAAACTTGTTTGGAAGTGTGGCAAATCGTTTCCAAGATTGTAAGTATGAAAAAGGACTTGCAAAGTAAAGATGTCGACATATTTTGAACATGTGCAGTAACTCTTATCATTAATTGTTCAAAGATATTCCTTAATAGCTAAAGGAGAATCCCAGGATCGAAATAAATTGAGAATCTTTTAATTAAGGTTTCTTAGTTTTTATATGCTATTTAATCTCCAGCAATTAAATGCATATCTTTAGAAAATAATAATTAGTAATGTGCATTTACTAATTATAGATTTTTCTATTGGGATTTCGGTCAATATTTGGACAGTGCATTTGCAGGAGTTATGAAAACCGATTTTGTGTTTATTTCATATCTTTGAGAATATTCGGTTTTGGAAATTCCTTGGTGTCCAAACTTCCTTGTCTATAAATACTTAAGTTTTCATTCCTAGCAAACTGATCCTCAGAGCAAGCAAAACTACCTCAGTTGTATTGTTACTGGTGGAGCCGCCTATTCAGAAAGGAAAGTAACCTAATTAGGCGAAATCTCTTACGGCAGCTCAGTTTAAAGACTTCTTTGGGATTGAGAAGCTCTATTAGTACCGTTGGTGGGAAACTAGATAATTGCAGTTTATTTTAGTTTTCGATTGATTTGATTGACTAACGGTGGTTGAACTTTGATTGCACCCAGTTTGTTTATGCTTGAGAATCTTCTCTTCTGATATAAGATTCACTCAAACTAGATCGAAGTTTCAACGGGGATTTTTAGACTGTTTGTAGATCTAAAGACGTCTTGTGATAATCCAACGTTAACAGACTCCGTTATGTGTGTGATTGATCACAAGAGATTCAAGTTGATTGTGTGCAGGTGCTGATTGAAGATTAAAGAAGATTTGAAGACAAAGTGACTTTTTGGGTTCATAATCTTTGGTGTACACAATACTTGTTTCGGCTGGAAAGGTATCCAACTATAATCGGTTTATCCTTGTGATAGATTGGATTGATTAGTTGAGTAGATCGGCATCAATACACTTCTTTGTGATTAATAGTATTGATTGCATAATCTAACAATTACTTCGGTAGTTGTTGAGAGATTGATCTAAGGACCTGACAAAGGAGTTTATTGGTTAAACTCATATCACTTTGTTTGAAAAGAGTTGTTACCGAACAGATTTGTTGTTCCTTTACTGTTTGGAATACGAACCAAAGGAATTGTTCCAAGTGCGTGACTTACTGCAAGTTGGAGGCGCAGGGATACTGAGGAAACTAGGTGAACTATAGATTTAGTTGCTTGGTCTCAACTATACGAAGTTGGTTTTATTTTGTATAGCAGCTTAATTCTGAGAGTATTCAATTCTGGACTAGGTCCCGGGGTTTTTCTGCATTTGCGGTTTCCTCGTTAACAAAATCTTGCTGTGTCTTTTACTTTTCTATTTCCGCAATTATAATTGTTTTATTATAATTAGAAGTAAAATACACAAACATTAATTCATATTTTACTTGATAGACAATCCCTAGAGTTTGGTTAAGTCCGAACCTATTATCAAGTAAACATACTTCGTTGTTGTATTGTCTCGATCTCGTATCCATAGATGATCACACGAAGTGTGAACCGATTAGTTGTATTATATCGACTCAGTCCATAGACAATCACTTTTGGAAAAGGACTTACAGGTGGAAAAGTTTTAGATTGAGGTATATTTGGGTACCCTCGTCTTTTCAAAAAGTCTCCGTACTGTGATCTGAAATACACAATCAGTACACCGTATTACCCTCAGGTAATAGTCAATTAGAAATCTCCAACAAAATTCTGTTGGAAAACATAAATAAGAAGTTGGATCTGCAAAAGGCATGCATGTTGATATTCTCCATGAAGTGCTATGGGCTTACAGATCGACAAAAAAGATCTCCATACTAGAATCGCCATTTTCATTAGTACTGGAATGTAAGCAGTTTTACCCACCGTGCTGAAGTTTCCCACTACAAGGACATTAGCAGTCAACTCTGAAGTAAACGATGAGCTCATCTTTAAAAGCCTAGAATAGGTCAATCTGAAAAGAGAAAATGCTCTGATTCAGCTGGAAAAGCATCAGAGAAACATGAGGAAAAACCAGAAAGCTCTAAAACCCACAAAGTTTCGTCTTGGAGACCTAATGCTCAAAAAAGTACTGACGACCAGCCCTGATTACAAGCTTGGAAAGCTTGCGACGACCTGGGAAGGCCTGTATGTCATCTCCAATAAGATAGGTCGAGGCACCTACATGTTGAATTTTTTTTAGGAGAAGAGTTATGCTACCCATACAATATCTCTCATTTAAAGAAATATTACCAATAACTATAGCTGCCAACAACAGAAAGAATATCTTTTTATCTAATGATGTAAGATCGACCTACTATCTTAAATAAATATCTACAGCCCTATGGGTAAAGAACAGTTTGAAATAAATCATCTGCCGCCTTTATATAGCAAATAATAACATTTAATGATTTTGTATACATTTCTAAACGAACAGTCCTCTACCGGAAGTTTCTACAGAACATGTACCATGGAACAAGACCTAAAGCTCATATATGAAAACAGTAAAGTGCATAAGCACTCATAGAAAAATCAGTGAAGCACGACATTCTCACAGAACTAGAATCCAAGAAAATGTGAAGTACATAGATACTCACTAAATCTTAGAAAACCAGAAATGAAGTCGATACACATTTAAAGGAATTAAAGTACTTGATACTCAATCAGCATGAAATGAAATCACAAGGTGCTCACTCTATCTCCAAAATGAAGTAGGAACAATGCTGTTTAAAACCAAAGTGAAGTATTCAAATACTTACTTAAGAACTGGCGAAACACGAGATGTTACCATAAAATATCGTGAGTGAAGATTTCTAAAATCCACATACTGCTCAAAAATCTTATATCTCGAAAAAGTTTGCCTAATAACTCCAAAAGGAAATATCTGGTCCGCCTAGTCGTATGAGCTCATTTAAACCAAAGACACGTTATAAATAGCTAGAGAGCAAAAGGAACCATCCCGATGAGAGAGCAGGCAAAAATAATACCCTTAAGGTCCGAACCAGCAACTGACAACAAAGAATATACCCTGACCAGGTACCCCGAAGTAAGAACTTTCCATCACACGCAATAGTTCGATGTTGCTATCATCGCTAGCGTCGCAGGAAAAATCGCCCAAAAAGCTAAAAAAATATCTCAAATAACACCCAAAGATGAGATAAACAATCAACTGAATTGTATATGCATAAGAAAATTCGGGCATAAAGCGACGTATGCGGTCTATAAACCTCACCTAACCAGGTCGAGGGAATGGATTTGAAAAATCCAAAAGGTAAAGAGGCCATAGGCGTGAAACGATATGGAGAAACAAAACTCAGATCATCAAAAGTCCGTAATAGACGAGACTATTTTTAGAGACCAAAATCATGTCTAACGACCTAGTAACAGGTCGATTATCTCTAAAAAAATGCTAAAGGCAAAATGAACCGAAGACACAGATCAATTCGAATCTTAAAAATTTGCAAGACCTGGATCAGTTCGAGAATGTAAAAACCAAGTCAAAAGTCAACAAAATGATAAACCTCGACTTAAAAATGTAACTTTGATCAATCTGTATTGACAGACGGTGATCTAGGGTAAAATATTAAAAGTCCATACACGTCTATAAAGGATCACAAAAGAAAAAGCAGTTCGATCTGACAACACAACCCAGGTCGATAAGAATCATAAACAAAAGAAGAGCATAATAACTCACCCCAAACGTCAAAACAAGCTCGATCTAAATATCGACCTATAAAAGTCAGATCGATACAACATGATTTAAAAATCAAAATAAAAACTAAGTCATTAAAAAACTGAAGTCCTAAGAATAAAAAATGAGTTCTGCTAGAGCATTACTCGGTTGAACCCACAAGTTTTTCTATATCAAGAATGTTGTCAATGCTAGGTGATCAAAATTATATCTTTATGTCTACTAAGTCAAGTCTCAGATAGGTTAGAATTGTAGTTGAGTATCAGAGATCACCCTTGAAGACTGAAGATCAACGAAGACATTTGGAAAACTTCTGTATCAGGTATGTGAAGATTGAACCACTCTATTTTACTCACCATACCATCATTTTATTTATTGAGACTATGTCGTATGACTTAAAGTAGAATTACAAAGAAGATATTTCGAGTCAAACTTGTCTTGTGAAAATCTCGAAATATGATTTAGCAAATAATATGTTCAAAGGTCCTTAACAACATTAGTTCTATGAATTAATTTGTGGATCAATTGAAAATTACCCATGCAAATGATTATATCACTTGGGAATGTTTTAAACATCATAAGAGAGAAATATGAACTTACTGAAATTTTTACTTAGGGTAGGTTGGCGAGCCAGTTCGTAAACTATAGATATCTGAGATATATAAATATAGGAAGGTTGGATAACCAGTTCGCAAACCGCAAGTTTAGTTGGGAACATTTCATGAACCCGGTTGCCGAACCGTGGTGAACTGAATTCTACAAGTTGGATAAATAGGCTAGCAGTTAACGAATCCAGTTCACGAAATGTGGTCAAATGAGTTAGGTAGTCTACTAGGATTGGCGAACTTAGTTCACGAACTATAGCACACTGACTCGTGAACAAGCCCTACTGTTGGCAAACCGTTGTACCAACTGTCCCGATAATGTTTAGCAGATGCTTAAAGACTTATTATTTTAATATGTTTATCATTGCTAGAAATCTCTTGAACACTTCTAAGACTTCAGTGATTACTTAAACACTTATGTGTTTGTATCATGATTAATTTCTTAGGTATTTAAATGAACATCAGATAACTTTTAGTTCTTTGGCTAACTTGCCAAACTGAAGAATCATTATACATAGTTCCATAACCGAACCTATGTGTATAGTATTCTATTGTATATTGAAGACCTAAGTTACTTGCTTGATTCTCAAGTTATCTTAGCTTGAATTCTAAGCTAACCCTGGTGTTTGAAAACTATAAATATAGTATCTTTGTCAACTAGGAGAATCAATCCCTGACACTTTGTGTCCTAGTTGATTCTACTGTCGTCCTATATTGACCTAGATTTCCTTTATGAAACGTTATTAGGTCTATGACTAAAATACTTCTATTTGGGGATTTATGAAGTTACATCCGACTATATTTACCTAGATAGTTCGTTAATCCTGATCTTTCTTTTCAGTTATCGAAGTTTTCGTAAAGATCTTAGTTGATCTTTCGAAGATTTTTCTTGAGAGGTGGTTAAGAATCTATGCTGCTTTTCGGGAGTCGTAAGTTCCAGATTTGTGAGGTTTGCTAGCTTTATCTACTGCATACACCTTGATCTTTGATCTAAACGGAAATCAAATAGGTTTATCTGTTAGAGGAAGATTGGTATCAAAAGTATTCACTTTGGCCGAAGCAACTCTTAGAATGTAAAGGACGTCATCTAAGGGAATCAAGTGCATAGAACCTTGTGAGGTTCAAGAGACGTAAAGAACGCGATTATAACTAAATCGCTTGGAGGGTGGATTCGGTCTCAACTACACTCCAGTCCGAAGTCTGATAGAAGGCTAGTGTCTGTACCGACTTAATACAGTGTGGTGTTCAATCTGGACGAGGTCCCTGGGTTTTCTGCTATTGCGGTTTCCTCGTTATCAAAATTTCTTGTGTCTTGTGTTTTTCATTTTCCGTATTATATTGTTTATCTTTATAATTAGATTTACACAGGTTTGTACATATTTAATCTATGTAGATACCTCCACTTAGTTGTAATCGATTACGAGACTAGTTTCTTGTAGAATTCATATCTTGAAAGATAGATAACAAGTTTAATTACTTGGCCGATTGAATTATTTGGATATGACTAGATTGATGAGATTGTCCAAGTACTCGGCTTAACAATCAGGTTCACGGACCCTGTGTTTATATATTTACTGATTGAGTAGAGGTTGAGATATTAACTCTCTCTCTCTATATATATATATATATTGTCAAAGATCATTAAGTTGGTCTACATGCAATTGTATTAAGTTTTTTCTATCAGATCAGGTAAAGACTATTGACCTAATAAGTCTGTATTTGTATACGTTCTTAAACCTGTGATTACGTACTATAAAAATGGCACCATATGGTTTTGATTATGCCAAATGTTTGGGAATTACCTCATAGGATCATTCCTTTTTTGTATCTTCCAAATCCATAAGTATGAGTATATCTTCAATCGGTGAGGTTATATTGCTTGTGAGTAATCGCACAAAGCCAAAACTTGAGGAGGGACTCTCTGAGAGTTGTTGTGACTCATCTCGGATTATTGAGTGTTAAGCTTCCAAAATAAAAGACCTCCAAGAGAAGTTTTCTCAGTATGCTTATGAACTCAGACAATCTCTTAATAGAGGACGTGAATTATGTGAGTTGGTTGAACCTTTTTCTGACAATGTCAACAAACTCGTTCAAGAACTAAAACTTAGAAAGGAAAGGTTAATATTCTTGAGGAAACTATCAGAAAATCAGGCGCCCGAGAAAAACGTATGATTGAGCTTCATAATACAGAGTTAGATAAACTTCAAATGCTAAAGGATAAATCTGAATCTGATCTTCTCCTTTCTCAGAAGTAGTGTGAGTCCTCGAAAGAGGAAATTTCTGTTTTAAAAGGAATTCGGTCTAAAAAGATATTGTTTCTAACTCAAAGACATTATCTATTTGTAGGAAAATTACTCTCATTGCTTCTGAGAAACAATCAAGAACTTCTCTTCAAAAACCACCTAAAACGACATTTGTTCCGAATTATAATTCGATAAGAATTGATATTGAAAAGTGTTGTTCTCCTTATGATAAAACATGACATTGTCTGAATTAGTGCTTGAAGCAATCTAAGAAAAATGGTTTATATACTAAAATTCTCAGTACTATCAGCAACGGTAGAATTCATCATCATAGATCAAAAGAACATAGTTCAAAAGATTGTTTCTCAAAACTTGAGAGTTTATCGTCTACTTTACGAAGAGCTTTGCATCAGATCTCATGCTGTAATGCTTCTCTTAAGCCTGGTGAGTTTAAAAAGGATTATTTCATACCATATTTAAAGAAAGCCTTTCCCATAGTCACTGATTTTGGAGAAGAAAGTCATATTAATCTTGACGAAAGAATCTTTGTTCTTAGATCTTTCATTAACATATTAAGACGTGGCATAAAAAGAACAAAGCGGGATACTAATGTCAAGAGTTTAGGTACTGAACTAAAGATTGAAGCCAAGAATTTAGTTGTTGATAAGCGGCTTGCTTATCCTCTTCTAGTGACTTAATTCTTCTGTCTTGTGCATTCTCCAGCTTTAGAGAATGCATAGTATGGGAAAGTTTTTTCTGATAAATATTAGAAGGATGTATACATTTTAAATCCTGTTGGAATGAGAAACTAATGAGATCTTCTATGTGTTTTCACTTAACAAATTCTTCTTGATAGATGGTTTTTCTTAATTTCTACCACCCGATCACGAACTGTGACTTGTGGGTCCAGGTACGTTAACATGTCCTGCTATACAAGTTTTTGGTTACAAAACTATTTCCTTGTTGACCACAAACCTGTTTAGTTAAGGACACTTATTCTCTATAAATATACCTTGAGATTATTTCAAATTATATTGTACAATTTTTATATCTTGTCTCAAAAGACATGGATGCTTCTAGCTTTAAAAATTGTGTACAAAAAGGATAAAAAGAGAGTCGAAAATATGGTGATGAAGAAGTTATTGGGTTTTATAACTACCCATTTACCATATCTTGCTTCTTGATCTAGTTGGAAACTTGATGAGAGATTTCGAAGGGGTATTTTATCAGCTTGCTGTAGCTCAGAAAAATATTTATCTTCTGAAATCAGACTTAGTGAAGACTTTAGAAGATCCTGCATCTCTGAGAGATCTGGTGAAATATTATATCTAGATGCTTTTCATATATGTTTTTCTTTTTACTGGTTAACGCCTTGTAGGAATTTTGTTCTTAATGTTAAACACTAGTTTTTGGGGTAATCTTTTTGTGTTACATTAGCTATTCCAAATATTCTCATCTTCCATAGTTAAAGTTTGTTAATTAACTTTTATTTTGGAAGATGACTTGCAATACCTAATCTTCATGGTTATATATATGTATTGCTTATTTTGTGATATTCGTTCTTTGCTATCATTATTGGTGATTAGAACATATATCTCATATTTTCTCATAAGTTAAGCTCTTTCACTCTTGTAAAAGAGGAGTAAACTATTTTTGGAGTGGCAATTTTTGATCTCTATACGATTACCCTTTTTGTGAATAAACTGCTACAAGATTCCGTAAGATGTTCTTTAGGGATTAACTTACTTTCTTGATTGTGTCACCACCAGGGATTAAGTTGTGAACTTTAATGTCTATGTTCATACATGGCTAGAGAAGTTATAATTCATATGTTGAGTCATATCGTACTAATTGTTCTCTTGTTCGTAACTGGCATAGAGAATAGTTTGTGTTGATGATTTTTTCATGGAAATATTGTATCTTAGTGCCTCTAACATTAAGATCGTTATTTTTAACTTATTTGTTCGTAACTGACGAGAAGAGAGAAAAATATTGATCCTTCTCTTGTGATTAGAGTAAAGGTCGCATTGTCATTCTTTCGGGAATGACTTTAAGGGGGGGAGGGGGGGTTCTGTTGGAACTTGTGCTTAATGATATATCTTTGTGGGGAGTTCGGATGTGGAATTGTAGGAGATGCTTGTGCCTTATGTCTCCTTGACGCAAACTGAGATTTATTGGATGGAATTGTCTAAACTAAAGGTTGGTATGTGTTCTCTAGTCTTGAAACTCTTTTGATTAATTCATGATTATCCCAATTTTTCACCTTTGACAATTTTGTTGACAAAAAATGGGAGAATTACTAAGTAGTATTATACACATTAAATATGGCTTTACGGAGCATCATGTAAGGGGGAGTGAATTATTATCTATAGGTGAAAAAGTAGTATGTATTGACTAAGGGGGAGAACATATCACCGTATTATTTCTTCAAAATTGTGGTGAAATTGAATTTTGAGGAAGGTAACAATACTATGTTTCTGTATAACGACTAATGAGTAGAGTGTGTTTACTCTATAAAAGCTCTAAACGAGTATTCTCATAAGGTGTTATCGCTACGTATCTTCAACAAGAAAGTGTTGAGCGAACACATGCATAACATTATAAGAACTTGAAGTACGAAGAATTTAAGACGTGTGTTGAAGAACCAAGAAAATCAGGCATAGTCGATTGAGCTGAAAAAGTTTATTTGTTGTATCCATATGTATTGAATAGTTTTGTCACTGTTAGAGCATTTCTCGGCTGAACCCACAAGTTTTGCTTATATCAAGCTTGTTTTCAATGTTAGGTGACTAAAACTATCTTGATTTATAGTTTACTAAGTCAAGTCTCGGATATGTTAGAATTGTAGTTGAGTATCAGAGATCACCCTTGAAGACTGAAAATCGATGAAGACACTTGGAGAACTTTTATATCAGGTATGTGCACACTGAACCATTCTATTTTACTCACTATACCATCATTCTATCTATTGAGACTACGTCGTATGACTTATAGTAGAATTACAAAGAAGATGTTTCAAGTCAAGCTTGTCTTGTGAAAAATCTCGAAATATGATTTAGCAAATAAGATGTTTAAAGGTCCTTAACAATATTAGTTCTATGAATTAATTTGTTGATTAATTGAAAATTTCCATGCAAATGATTATATCATCACTTGTGAGTATTTCAAACATCATAAGAGAGAAATATGAGCTTACTAAAATTTCTACTCAGGATAGGTTGGCGAACTAGTTCACAAACCATACATATTTGAGATATAGAAATACAGGAAGGTTGGAGAACCAGTTCATAAAATGCAAGTTCAATTGGGAACAGTTCACGAACGCAGTTGGCGAACCGTGGTGATTTGAATTTTACAAGTTGGATAAATAGGCTAGCAGTTGGCGAACCCGGTTCATGAACCGTGGTCAACTAAGTTCGGTAATCTAGTAGGGTTGGCGAACTCGGTTCACGAACCATAGCACCCTGACTCATGAATAACCCCTACGAGTAAACCGTTGTACCAACTGCCCCGATAATGTTTAGCAGATGCTTAAAGACTTATTATTTTAATATGTTTAGCATTGTTAGAACTCTCTTAAACACTTCTAATATTTCAGTGATTACTTAAACACTTATGTGTTTGTATCATAATTAATTTCTTAAGTGTTTAAATGAACATCAAATAGCTTTTAGTTCTTTGGCTAACTTGCCAAACCGAATAGTCATTATACACGGTTCCGTAACTGAACCTATGTGTATAGTCTTCTATTGTATTTTAAAGAATTGCTTGATTCTCAAGTTATCTAGCTTGAATTCTAAGCTAACCCTGGTCTTTTAAAACTATAAATAGAGCATCTCTGATGACTGGGAAAATCAATCCCTGGCACTTTGTGTCCTAGTTGATTCTAGAGTCGTCCTCTATTGACCTAGATTAGATTACTTAAATGCCCTTTAGTTGATTACAGAAACGTTATTAGGTCTACGACTAAAATACTTCGCTTTGGGGATTCGTGAAGCAAGGTCCGACTATCTTTACCTTGATAGTTCGTGAATCCTGATCTTGCTTTTCTGTTATCGAAGTTTTTGTAATCTCTTTTAGGCAAGATAGATAGTAATAGCTAAGTTCTTTTCGTTTAAGACTTTGTGATTCCTCAAGATAGATATCTAAAGACTAATCTTAGTTGATATTTCGAAGATTTTTCTTTAGAGGTGCTTAAGAATCTAGGATGCTCTTCGGGAGTCGTCAGTTCCGTATTTGTGAGGTTTCTAGCTTTGTCTTTTGCAAACAGATTTCCACACCTAGATCTTTGATCTAATCGGAAATCAAATTGGCTTATCTTTTAGAGGCAAATTGGTATCAAAAGTCTTCGCTTAGGCTGAAGAAACTCTTAGGATGCAAAAGACGTCAGCTAAGGGAATCAAGTGCGTAGAACCTTGCGAGGTTCAAGAGACGTAGGGAGCGCGATTGTAACTGAATCGCTTGGAGGGTGGATTCAGTCTCAACTATATTCCACTCCAAAGTCTGATAGTAGGTGTAAAGACCCACAAGCTCGCCAACGCTATTAGACCAGTCAAGTGACGAATTAGCCTATAATAACCCGATTAGTTTTACACGAACGTTAATTAATAGAAATTAATCTAACAACGATTTAGATACGAAATTAGTTAGTACCGTTGAATAGATCTCGAAAAGTTACGCAAAATGGGCTACTCGTACACGTCTATGGACTCCGGACGATGAAGATACAAGACTCGAAAGATGGAGTAAAAATTAATCAATCTACCGTTGACCGTCACCATCTTGACCGGACCAGACCTTTGGTTAGTAAAAGGACAGCCCTTAGTAACTTTGGAGGAATGGTAATAGTAAAATTGGATCTAACCTAAATTAAGATGAATTAATGATAATTTGGTTTATATTAGACTAATAACTAATTAGGTTAATTAATTAAGAATAATATAAAATCGATATTTTTTTTCAGTTTGAAGTTTATCCCCTCTGCTAGTCTAAGTAGGAGCTGTAATGTTTGGAGAGAATAAGAAGAGAAAGATCGACACCTTAGTAGGAGACGTTTTGGGTTGAATAATAAGTAGAGAAATTGTAGAAGGGAAAAAAATAAGAGTGTTCTTGTTTGAAAGAATGAGATAAATAGTTGAGTTGGAGAAGTAGGGTTGTTATAAGAGAAACTAAACAAGTTAGATTGATTATTGATGAATGGAAGATCAAGAACAATTGTGGGGAAGTATTTATGTCAGTAAAGAAGAGGAAAAGAGGGTTAGTAGATATCTTGGTTGGACGGGAGCATTGCAAGGAGAAACTTTATTTAATTAAGATGTCACATGTTAATCCATGGTGATGATGGGGAACTTGAGTAACTAATCAAGGTAAAGTTTAAACTAGATTCTAATACATTTTTTTAGAGGATGGGTTGTGTTTTAACATGGAATATAGTTAGAAGCAGATTGGTTTGTAATCCTATGAAATTTATGATTTTGCGACAGTTTATGGTTCACTGCTCTGTTTGTTTTCGCAATTATAGGTACCTTAAAGTGTAAATTAGTTGTCCTACGTATATGAGACTTGTATATGAGTCTCTCTTCTTTCTATACGGACTGAGTTTGCATGATTTGGTTAAGTAGGGAATTAGATATGAATTTTTGAAGTTCACCCGTTATGTCTGAAAATCTGGAAACAGCGGTGACTAAGCGATTAAATGGACTCCGTTAGGTATGTTCTAGTCGGAATTAGCTTCCAGTCGTAACTGCAAAGTTGTATAGGACACTGTCATCTTTCTATAGAGACATTAGAAGATTCATTTGGATACAAATTGAGAAGTTGATAGACCCCGAAAGATTGGTGCTTGTGCAGTGTACAAGTAGTTTTTATGCCTGTCTAGTGTTTGTAAAATTGTCTGAGTCGACTCGGTGAGTCAGCGTGTATGATGAGTCAGATATATGACTCAGTCAGGTCTGACCAAGTGGGTTAGTGGGCCGGATTTTTGAGCCGTGCCGGATCAGGCCTATGGGCTTGAGCTTTGGGCTGAAACCTTAATTTGTGTTTTTGGACCACTTCTAGTCCGAATTAGTTTTTGGTTCCTTCTGCAATGTTGTAGGGCTTTTCGAGGGCTTTCTGATGACACCCAATTTTACCCTATTGGGATAAGTAGATAATTGTTTGTGCCAAAATTACATATTATTAGGTTATAAAACTATTGATGGAATTAGAACCATCAGTTATTTCACTTAGCCTATTAATAGAAATTTGTATGATATTGTGCTATGATTATTGTGTGAGCCTATTGGCTAAATTCTTAGAGTGCTTGTGTGCTTAACAATTAGTCTTTATTAACAACGATCAATTCAAGGATGAACTAGTGGATCGTGGATCTCGAGGTAGACGTGACTTGTCATCAAAAGGTGGGAATTTACATTTAACTCTTTTGTGATTATTGTTGTTTTCTTTTACAGTTTATGTTTAACAAATTCATGCATTGTTTGATTGCGTATTCCATGCATTGTTTTATTTAAAATTCTGAAAGTACTGTTGTTTCTTTTAATCTTTCCATTCCCTGGAAAGGAATTGTAATGCTTTGTTTGTCTTTGTGAATGTTTGGGAAATAAGAATTTCCATTTGAATGCTTGGGAAATAAGAATTTCTCATCTGTGGTATATAGGATACTGCTCCTTCATTTATACCTACTTATTTTCGAGCTTTTATGCAATGGCTAGGACGATACACCACAATATTACTATCTAGGTGCTGGAATTTGGCATTGAATATTATACATTGTTTGACGAAGGAGTTAGTTCTATATACATGATTGTTTATTTCTGTGAATTGATTATCTTTTAATGTTTAGGAAAAACATGTATTGTTTTCCAAATCATTTCAGTGATTACTTGAAAGTTAGATGTTATTTCCACTGGGCACCCCTTTTAGGGATGATGTGCTCACCCATTCCCACTTTCAGTTTCAGAGACAGATCAGAGTTGCACAGCGAAAGCTTCAAGGGTCGAGTTCGTTAGTTGGTTAACTTCTGCTATGTTTATTTTGTTGTATATTCTATTTGTAAACTAAATGACTATTGTTTATGTATCATTTGAGAGGAGTTCTTGTATATGTATATTTCAGAGCGGGGCTAGTTTTGGGTTAAGCTTCGTAGCGGATTTCTTAATTGAATGCTTAAGTATATGATTTAGATTCTTAGTGCCTCTTTATTTAGTTAATCTCTTGTATTAGTCAGCTGCTAGCTTTGGGGGCGCTACAGTAGGGTAGTGTCTGTAGCGGCTTAATACAGTGTGGTGTTCAATCCGGATGAGGTCCTGGGGTTTCTCTGCTATTTCAGTTTCCTCGTTAAAAAATTTCTGGTGTCTTGTGTTTTTCCTTTTCCGTATTATATTATTTATATTTATAATTGGATTTACACAGGTTTATATGTATTCAATCTAAGTAGATACGTCCACTTCGCCGTAATCGATTACGAGACTAGTTTCTTGTAGAATCCGTATCTTGAAAGATAGATAACAAGTTTAATCACTTGGCAGAATTCCAATTGAATTATTCGGATATGATTAGATTGATCCGAGATATTGATTTTTGAGATCGTCCAAGTACTCTGCTTAACAATCAGGTTCACAGACCTTGTGTCTATATATATAATGATTGAGTAGAGGTTGAGATATTAACTATATATATATATATTGTCAAGGATCATTAAGTTGGTCTACTTGCAATTGTATTAAGTTTTGTCTATACAGGTTGCCGAACAAAAGAGTTGGGTGTATTTGGTATCCCATGCGTTTTCAAGTTCAAACCAAAAATATCATCTGTATCTCACTATCTGACTCGGATCGTAAATAAGATTTTAAAGGCTAAAGAAAGGGGGGGAAAGTCCTAAATTTTGGCCCAAATCTAATGAATGCCAAACTAAGGCATGGATGATCTGAAACTTCAAGGAGAGGCATATCAGATCATTCAGATCTTTACAACAACGATCTCAACAAGGACTGCCAATAACCAAATTTTAAAAAAATCTAAGATAAAATTATTTTCAAAAAAAGGGGAGGGGAGTAGCTAATTGGGTGCAAGTGTGAACATAATAAAGACATCAAAAAGTTTTCATTATAGAAAATTTACAATATACAACTAAATTCCTGAAGAAACGGTACCAGATTGGTCCACAGTGACAGTTGAAACAAAATGATAGACATCCATAATAGGCAGAGTTTCTGAAAGCACCTCCCGAAGAGGAGCCTGCTAAACAACATATACAAAATGGGAAGTCACAGTCTCCGACAACAAAAGTTGCTTCTGAACATTTTTTAGATGGACATTCAAAATCTCAACTTGATTGTTAAGAATCAAATTCTTGGCTCTCAAATTAGTACACTTAGAGGTAGAAGCTTCAATATCTGACTGATACTTCTCAAGAAGCTCGGTATGATTCTTATTGGTCTCCTCTTAGATTCCAACTTAGGCTTCAAAAGAGAATATTCGGCCTTCAAAGGATTCAAAGTATGTTAGAGCACTGCTCGGTCGAACTCGCAAGCGTTTCTATCTCAAGCTTGTTTGTCAAGTTTAGTTGTCAAAACTATAAGACTTGATTCCTAGTCTACTTATAGCTAAGTCTCGGATTAGGATAATAAGTGTAGTTGAGCCTTAGACTCCACGACGTTCATCGAATGAAGACGAAGAACTACTCAAGGAACTTGTGGAACTTCATCAACAAAAGGTATGTGGAGAATTGAACTTATCTATCACTCAAAAGTCTATCTATTCAATCTCCTATTTGAGACAAAAGTCGTATTGCTATATAAACTTCAATTATACACATTTGCTATTTTGACCCGAGTCTATCTCGCTTATCTATTTCTCGAAATATGTGTTAGTAAGCTTTCGCTTTATCCAAGTTCATCTTTACTCGTGACGAAAGTCATGATGATTATTTCAATAACTTGAAAATCGCTTTGATGAAAATAGTTTGTGAATAACGACTATTTTAACATCCTCTAAGAAAGTTTCAATGATTGAAATAAGAGTTTAGAACATGTAACCATCTTTGGATATAAACATAGTGTGTTCTCACATTTGTGTAAAAGTCCAAAATCGGGAACCCAAAGTATGTGTACCCGTACGTTTACTGGCGGTTATTGGAATCCGGGTAAGTATGCGTACCCGTACGCATACTGGCGGAAAGTTCACGTCCGTGAATTTCTGCTGGAGTTTGAAAGTGAAAAACAAACTCAATCCGGTTACTTAAGTACGCATACCCGTTTGCATACTTAAGTAGGACCTTTCTAAAATCGGTTTGTTCATGAACTAAAACATTTATATAATAAGGAATGCAATCTTTGCAAACCGTGGCTATAATGTTCATGAATCGATTAAAGTGAATCAAAATCGATTTTGCTTCGATTGTGTCTTGTATACTTCTATAAGATCTAAGCAATTTAACAACTCTCTAACTAGTTCATTTGAGTCATTTGAACTAGTTATGGTAAAGATGAATAAGGTTGATATGAAAGTGCTCATGTGGCTAACCATTGGTTAACTATTATTGAACAGACTAAGTGTACACATTTAGGTACGGTTACTCAAACCTAAATGAAGTTACATTTCATTTGTGTATAACAAGCTAAGTTCGATCTAACGGTTGAAAGATATTAGCTTGAATCTAATCAGGTTTTCATCTAACGGTGAATATTGAATGCTTTGTTAGCAAGGTAACTTAGATTGCAAACCCTGATTTGAAGACTATATAAAGGAGAACTCTAGCAACTGGGAAACCTAATCCCCACACCTCCTGTGTGATACTAGTTGTATAAGCTAGAGTCGATTCTCCTTTAACCTTAGGTTTTTCACGAAACCCTGTAGGTTAACGACTTAAATACTTCATTGGGATTGTAAATCCAGACCGAACTATTTTCTCTGTAGTTGTGATCTGATCTTGCTGTTTCTATGATAATTGAGTGCAATCGTAAGATTGGCTTGAGATTTATACCTCCGATAGGCAAGATAGAAAAATAGTCACAAACACCTTCGTCTCATCGTTTGTGATTCCACAATATCTTGTTTCGTTAATCGATTAAGATTATTGTGAGGTGATTGATAATTCTAGGCCGTTCTTCGGGAATATAAGTCTGGGTTATCAATTGGTTCCTGTTCACCTTGATTTATCAGAAGACGGAAGAAAAACTCGTAGGTTTATTTGTGGGAGACAGATTTATCTATTCAATAGACTTTTCTGTGTGATACAAATTTGTTTATCAAGTCTTCGACTTTGGGTCGTAGCAACTCTTAGTTGTGGGTGAGATCAGCTAAGGGAATCAAGTGCGTAGTATCCTGCTGGGATCAGAGACGTAAGGAGCACGACTGTACCTTGAATCAGTGTGAGATTGATTAGGGTTCAACTACATTCCAGACTGAAGTTAGCTTTGTAGTAGGCTAGTGTCTGTAGCGGATTAATACAGTGTGGTGTTCAAATTTAGACTAGGTCCCGGGGGTTTTCTGCATTTGGGGTTTCCTCGTTAACAAAACTTCTGGTGTCTGTGTTATTTCTTTTCCGCATAATATTTTGTTATATAATTGAAATATCACAGGTTATGCGTTGAATCGATCAATTAGTAAATCCAACCTTTGGTTGTTGATTGAAATTGATTGATCCTTGAACATTGGTCTTTGGTACCGTTAAAGTTATCTCTCTTATATTTAATCAGGCTCGCAAATTATTATTTATTTGATTGCGGATTGAATTTAGAGATTGAGATATATCTCTTTGATATACTTTCATTAAGATTGAGTCTGACTGTCTAGTTGATTCTCTTGAAAGTATATTGGAGTTAGTCCATACAGATTGCTAAGCGAAATATTGGGTGAGGTTGTTAGACCCCCGCTTTTTCAATTGGTATCAGAGCAGGCAAACACTATAAACCCAATAAGTTTGTGTTTGACTGATCCCTAAAGTCTGTCCTTATGGGAAACTTCTTTGGGAAACTTGCTCTCGGCATCTGTAACGCACGCCTGAACTCCTTAAAGATTGTTCAGAGATTGTTATGGACTAGTCATTTGGCTTCTCGTGATAATCTCATTACATCTAAGACTTTGGAAAACTTAGATGTTGAGAAACAATCTAGAGGAAAAATTAAAAGGTCCTCTAAGAAAGGAAGGTTGAGAAAACGTTCTTTACGCTCAAAGATATGGAATCTCACAAGATTAACTCTAAATCTTTTTGAGGAATACTATCATGATGGATCATTTGACAAAGATCTATTTAGAGCATTTGAAAACGTTTTTAGATTCTTAGAAAAGCTTAATTCGGTTAAGAATAAGAATCGATCTGATAAGAGTTCGGTGATAAGCACGAAAGTGCCACATTTTATACCCATATTTATATTCGCTAGGACTCATATTTTGTCTAATAATAATATTTTAGTGCTTTTGTAGAAAGTACGAGCGAATCCGATCATCCGGATGATAAATGGCTAAACAAAGCTATAACTACCAAAAAAACTACTCACGGGTCACGGCATCAGACAGAGACATTGATCAAATGTTGGTGCCATGTTAGTTCTCATCCGTTGCACCAAAATTAGTTATTTCACGTCCTTGGATAATCGTCCACATAATGATGAGACGTGGATCATTCTCAACTACATAACTTTGTGGTATATTCATCGTTCACCTGAACGAAATGAAGTTTCGTCTCCCATGTCAAGCTGGTGATATTCTGAACAAAAGAAAAGGGGAACTGAAGTCTCGTGTGGCGTTGATGGAAGAAAGAAAGAAGCTGTTGCTATCAATTAGGGTTCTTGCTGTGATATGAAGATGGGTTTGTATGGGTCCTTGAATAATCGATTTGCAATCGGTGGTGAAGATGAATTTTGCCTGAAATGATTTTGATGAGGTCGTGGTTAATGGATATTGTGTGACGACTGATACAGTTCTTGAATTGTAGATGATGGATGAGTTTGTATGTTGAACTGCAGGTTAAGAAAACTTTAAGAGGAGCTTTGTATAACCAGTTGTAAGACAACCTTTGTCCGCACAGAAACTGCACTTCCGTTGGTCAATACATTGCCTGAAAGAAGAAGTATTATGGGTCAGATCGATTACATGTGGCGGTGGTTGGATTTACGGGCAGAGGTGATGTTGCTGGCCGCGATTCAGATGGGTTAAGTCGAACTTAGGAAGGTGCTTCGGTTTGAGTTTGTATGATGCCTGAATTCTCATTTAATCTTTTGGTTCGAAGTCGAGATGGGTGATTGGGTACCTATAATGGGTTATGCTGGCTGAGATGGATGCAGTTGGTGATGGTTGATATAACTGAAGCAGTGGAAGAATTGTCTCAACATACCAACAAATGAAGAAACTAAAATATCAAGGAGATTGGGTTTTAGCTGCCATGGCCGTGAACTAGGAGGCTTAGCTGAAGTACAGGAAAAATGAAGTTTCGAAGGAGTAATGATGTGTGTATTTCTCGAGATGGTGCTGCTGATATTTATACTAGCAAGGAACGTGATGCCGATGGAGCTCAGTTATGAGATAGACTTGTTTGTTGGCAGTGGAGATGGCTGGTTTGTACTTGAACTGCCAGGTACTCAATTAGAAGAAGATGGAATCGATGAGTGGGGTTCTATCCTATCTGTCTTGGATGCAAAATATGGGGCTGAGACCGAGCAAGTCAGCTGAGCTATCCAATTGCCGGTGAACGATGGAGAATGGAACTGGTGATGCAGGTGGTGACCATACGGAAAGAACAGATTGGTTGGTGGTCATATGAAAGAATTTGGACGTGGGCTGAAGCCGGTGTTGGACTGGGCCTTGGAATATTTGCTCGGTCTCATGTTTAGACCTCGCAACATCTATAAAGAAAGAGCAGAGAAGAAGAAAGAGGGGTGGGGAACGGAGAGCTGCGGCTGCAGAGCCGTCTATAAGAGGAAACGAAGACTAGGGTTTGCGTTTTGTGTTCTCCATTTTCATTTTGATTAGCTATTGATTTTAGATTTATTTATGGTTTTTGGGAAAGCCATGTCGAGTTAATCCATGTTAGGGTGAAAGGATGAAGTTGTAGGTTGATTTATTTTGTGTTCTAAACAATGGGTTTCTATAATTTGAGCTTAATGTTAATTGTTTTGGCTCTCTCTCAATGTTTGATTTTCTAGCTATATTTTTCATGTTCTATGCCATGTATAGTCCATAGTTAGATTAGTAGAAGAACTCATTGAACCTTTGCAGTAATTGAATTATGAATTTCATTTGACTATTTATGCCATGTATATCTAGTGCTTAAGAATTCTACTTTAAGGTGAGAACAAACTACCGTTTTGTTAATTCTATTTGACGATTCTTACTGAAATACCTTCCATGTACTAGTAGCTAGGTTCGCTATTTTACATGAGTAAATTCGAGACCTTTGTGATTGAATACAATTAACATGCCTACAATGGAGTCCCGGATCCCCAACACCCTCACATCTTTGGTTATGTTTTTATTAATTTGCTTTCTTAGTTCCATAAATTTCTGAAATATTGAATCTGATTATTTGATTTTTGGTATTAGTTAGTTGTAGTATTTTCACACTCCTCGTGGGAACGACCTGTACTTGCCATTGTTCTACTAGTTAGACACTGTGCACTTGCAGTATATTATTGTAGGTTTCCGAACCTATCATTCGGTACATGTCAAATCATGTAATCAGGATGTACGAACTAAACATGTGGTCAATTCAAGCGGGTCCAATAAAACGGGTTCTCTTGGTTTTAATACAGGTTTAAGTTATCAGAAAAATCTTCATATTGGACATATGAGAAAAAAATTAGAAAGCCCTGTTAACTCTGATTATCATTACTATGATTATCACACTGATACATTTCACAAATATCAACCAGGAATGGTGCATGAGGGTCTCTCTGCACATCTTGCCACTTGGTAACTTGTTTGGCACTACCCCATTTGTATATATCTTGAGATGGGGCAAGAAACGGTTTGATTTGTTTGTACTTAGGTTAATGTTTTATTTTGTCCTTCTCAGGATAAGTGTAAAATAGCTTTCTACTGCATCTTATTTTCACACGTCTGTGTGCTTTCGCGAGTTGCATAACCTTTGTGTGTGAACACTTAAGAAATCCTACATTCCTTTTGTGGATCGCGGTTCAAAAACGGGTCCAAGCCCATTTTTGGGTATATAAAAGAAGCGGTATGCGTACCTTCTTCTTCCTCCCATCTTGTCCGCGTACATGAACGCTCTAGGGTTCATGTGCTTTCTCCATTAATCATCCTTGGATATCAAAAAGTAAAAAAAGGGTTTTCAAGGAACATACCAAGTAAGTCTTCTCTCTTTAAGCTTTCTCAATTTCTAGATCCCATGAGGAATTTCAAGGTTTCAAAAGAGGTTTCTAAAAACTTGGGTTCTTCATCCTCTTCTAGCATGAACTTACCTATAGATCAAAATTCCATTAGGATTAGATTTGTGAATGATTCTTGTGGAAAAATATTTGAAAAAGATTTCATCTACTGGGTTTATTCTAGAAAAGAAATTGGATTTTGTTAGTGGACACAAAGAAGATTTGGTATGTTTTGAAAAGTTTAATCTTGGAAACATCTTTGATGGTCTCGGTGAAGGTTTTGACACTCTTATAAGAATCTTCAATGCTAATATCTATGATGTTAATTATGATGACATGGAATTCAAGACCATGGTAAATAGACAAAAAATTCTTGTTAATAGAGAGTTGATTTCAAAAATCACTAAGATTCCCCTTGGGAGTTTTCTCCTTCCAAGACCTAGTCATGAAAGACCACCGTATGAAACCATCTCTAATGGTATTTGTGGTAAGGGTGTTGTTTAGATTGAAGGGAAATTTCCTTTTGGAAAACTTGGTATCTCTAATCTTTGTCCCTCCACGATTGAGAATTCTCATTGGGGTCGTGAATTTGCGGAGTTGGTCTATTTCCTTGAGTTGGGAACTCAGAGTCTCGACATTTGTGGGTTTATCATTTATCAAATGTTGTCGATGACGTCTTCCAAAAAGAAGTTAGGCTATGCTTCTACATCAAATTCACAAGGGTGTTTGTAAAATTAATGCTAAGATAAAGTGTGTGCAAGAAAAATTAAATGTGATTGCCACTAAGTTTCCCGAGATCAAGGAAGACATGGATAAGGTTCGTGCCACATTTATGGTCTCCGATGATGAAGATGAATATTAGACTTTCATACTTTATTTAGTTTGTCTAGGAAACTTCTTATGATAATTTATTCTTATGTTTTAAGAAGGATAACTAGGGTTTGGAATAGCCATTATTGTGAGTACACATATTTATTTCCAACGATTTTCATCTTGCAATATTTTTAGATTTATTTATTTAAATTCTAAATTTTATTTGGAAGATGATTTTGCAGTATTAATCTTTATGGTTTTATATATTGCAACTTGTTATGGGATATGTATGTTTGCGTCCGTGAACTTTGATTGTCCCATACGTGGTCAAAAGTTAAGTCTTTCATATGTCAGTATGCAAGTATTGATAAAAGATTTAATGAACTTTTGACAAACAAACGTTAAGCATATTTTTTTGATATTTTTTTGTTTATATGATGCTTGGGTGTTCTGATTGCAGAATATGTACACGATGAATCTAATCTCATCACGGTAAGGTAACTACTGTTTTCTCCTTCGTATGGTTGGGATTTTTTTTTTAGTTAATTCATATTGCTCTTTTTATACTTTTCTGATTTTTTTTGTTATTCTGATTTGTGTTTTAGATTTGTAGGAAAAAAATGTATTTGGTAAGAATTTGATTATTTTGAAGTTTCTATTTGATCTTCAAATTTTGGGTTTTTTTATTGGTGGAATTCATACATCTCATATTGCTGCTAGGTGGGACCGTAATGTTCACTGCTGAAGCTATTACAGGTAAGCTTTTTTTTCAGGGCTTTGATCCATAGGTAAGCCATCCTTGGTTTTGCTGTTTCTCTTTTTTTTTTTCAATTGAGATATCAGAAATCATACATGTATTTTTGTTTGTCATTCCTTTCTATTATACCTTCTCAAGTTAAAATTTGACCACATGATTGGATGGACAGGTGCTAGATCATTCAACCATAAATCTGTTCATCACATGTTTTGGTTTGACAATGGTCAGATTAATACATAATTTTTGAAATACTATGATCGAGTCACTTGAAGTGTATAATATAAGGTGCATGAATATTCTAATTGGGAATCGTGTTGTTGTATCTCTGCGTTTAGCAAAATCGGTATATAGGACCAAAAGAGAAGATCCATTTATTGGACCAAAAGTGAAAATCCATTTTTTTGGATATTTGTTTTTGCTGACTGATGTTGACGCATTCAGTCATGCTCAACTCGACAGGGGGAGAAACTGCTGCTCCTAGCTGAAATTGGTTAGCATTTGTACATCTATATTTGTTTGCATTGAAAAACATATCCTGTTAGATGAATTATCGCTAACCCAATTCAAGCTAGGAAAACTAATACTATTCCAGTTTATCATGCTGCTCGGCCATCTACAACTTCAAGTAAGGTAAACTGTCATGTTTTTATTTTTATGTGGAAGTCGTGACAAGCTATCGAACTTAAGGTTTTGCAGGACATAAAAATAGAAACTCAACAGAGATGTTGTGGTTGTTCCACGCAAGAAAGACGATGCCAAAGGAAAAGATGGTGGTGGTACGAAAGGGAAAGGTAGTGGTGTCGGAGGTGAGAAGAAAGGAGGAGATGGCAAGAATGGTTATGAGCTAAAGAAGGCTACCGGGTAAGATAAGTTTGCGAACACAGGTAAGATCAATTTTGATCCCAACAGATCTTTTTGTAAAAAATCATTTTTTGGTTTACTATTTGCAAGTCTGTATATATGTATTAAAACTTTCTAGAAGACAATCAGCCGCCTACCCAAACATGTAAATAGAAACGTTGGGTGGCACCAGCCGCACCACGCAGACACTTCCTTTGTTCAGAGACGTAGTTTAGCTTGGGTATTGCTGTGCATATATACATTAACTATTTCGATGTACTCAGGTTGTCATGCGATATTCTTTAATATGATTTCTTTCGTTGTGACCTGAATTACTAGGTGCAGTATCTCTAATCAAAGCGGCAGATGACAACCTGAGGTTCTTCATTTCCCAGAGGAAAGTGGCAGGATAAAATTTTCTAAACCGGAAAAAAGGCAGCGAGAAATTTATATATCCTTTGGAAAATGAAGTTGGATATATATTTTTTTTCTATTTTTCATTAAAACCACATATATTCAAATCAGAAACTATCAGTTACCTTATGTATAGATGTTCCCCTTAGTGTAGCAATAATTAGAGATACTGAACTGCCTATAAAGTAAACTGGGAGTAATCGATTATCAGTTACTAATAAACGGGTGCAAAATCGAGGTGATCTTAGTTGTTTAGCCTTTCCACCTGATTGTGGAACGTTCGAGGTACAAGTTTGATGATTTTTGGTAATATTGCATATCTTTTGGTGATTTTTTTGATATCGCATATTTTATGATGCATTAGTCTGATTTATATTCATTTTTAACCATCAAGTTTGTGGCAGACCTGCTGCAGCTGCGGAGACTGGAACAGTGCTTTTCGCTGAAGTTCTTGAGAGGACAATTAGTGGGTGTCATTTGTTGTCTATTAGAAGGTTTTCTTGAAGAATCGCGCGACACCATGTGGGTAGGTTCTCTTCTTGATTTTTTTTGTATGCTTTGTTAGGTTTTTTAACTTACTCTACCAACATCATTGGGGTAAGTAAGGTCAAGCGTATGAAGGCTATAATAGTAAGGTCATGACATGCTTATGCCATATATATATATATTTAAATTTTAACTTCCAACCAATTTTCCAGCAACATGTCGATCGTTCCAATACTAGACATAATTTTAGGAAATTACGTTTTTTAATAATTATTTTGTTCCATATAATTAAAAACCTTAGCTACGATCAGGTCAAGAAATGTAGTAGTACTAGCGTAAAAGCTGACAACATTTCCCCTCTCTGCATACATTGATTGTTCTTCTAATTATAAAGCTCAGACCTCCTAATAAGCTTAAAGCTCAAAGCTCAGTTCTGATTTCTTTGACAATTATGAATAAGCTTAAAGCTCAGGTCTACATTGGACTTGCTGCGGAGCCGGTTTCTAAATGTTGCAATAATGTATTATTGTTAAGTTGTGAGATGTGGATACTCTCAGTTCAGTAATTTACTATTTGAGTAAAGGAATTTGATTATGTGCTTATGTTGTGCATGTGTACGTGTAGGCTTATGCAGAACTGCTCGAAGAGATTACTTAAAGCTGACAGCATTCCCTCACAATTGCATTTCCAACAGTAATAAAATTTTGGCCCTGTATATAACATAAATGGGCCCTGTGTATAGCTGCGGTCTTCCCCCTTTCTTGCGCAGCCTTTCTAAATGGGGAATAGAAATCACTTGCACTGAGCTTTAATAGCACTAGGTTGGTTCTCACTTTGTGTTTTATTTAATTTTGAATTTTGAAGTTACACATTTACAGTTAAATATGTAATACGAATTAGAAAATAATTCTGTTAGTAATCTGCTTTGAGATAATTTTTCTGTCCAAAGTGCAGTGCACATGTATGTTAAGTTTGAGAGTATTGTATTTGATATAGTTTTGGTTTAGCGGGTTCTGTGATAATTTCCTCTTGCTTTCGAGGCATCTTCGAATAAAGACAGCACCATAGCTCAAATGTTCAATACTGCTACCCAGAGTTGGTCTTTAGGAATAACGAGAAGAATTAAAGACCATGTGATAAACGATGTAGCTGGTCTCCTCCATGTGCTGGATGATAATAATATTGTCTTCACAAACCTTGAAGATAAAAGAGTTTGGATAGATGGCGACGCTGTTGGTGAATTTTCGGTGAAGAAATGTTATAGGTTGTTAGTTCAGCGCAACGAGGCTTATGCGGAAGCCCAGCACATAAATCCAAAGAAGATCTGGAACAAGTGTTGGCCCCCTAAGGTAAGCTTCTTCCTTTGGTTGGCTGCTAAGCAAAAAATCCTAACTCAAGACCAGCTAGTAAAAAGAAAATGGAGAGAGTGGGTCAATCATTGCTACTTATGTATCAATGATGCAGAAACTTCATTACACTTGCTTTTCCATTGTCCGTATGCTAGCAGTATTTGGCACTTTTTCATCCAGGAATTCAACCTCATTTGGACTATTCCTCATACAATCGATGCTGCCATCCAATCTTGGCCTCAATCAACAGCTAAATCAAGAAAAGCCATTGTCATCAAGACAATCCCTGCAGCCATCTTATGGAATTTGTGGAATGAGAGGAATCATCGTGCCTTTGACGATAAATCTCTTGAAAAAGCTAAATTGATTAAAGAAATTAAGTTTACAGTGGCGTATTGGCTTCACAGGCAACCTCAGTTTCAAGGAATATCTCTTCGGTACTTCATGCTCCAATGGAAATTAGTGGTGTTTGAACCTCCTTGAATTTCACCTGTCATGTATAAGGAGTCTTAAGTTTGTTTTCGTAGCACTTGTTGTTTCTTGTGTTGTTCCCTTCCTTTTTTGGTCGGTTCTTGTAGTTCTTGTGCGTTGTGCGTTCACGTTTTGTGAGCCTTTCCCTTTTTTCTTAATAAAGTTAATTTACCGATCAAAAAAAAAAAAGTTTAGATTTAATTTTCAAGGAAGTTTATGGTGTACGTGTATTATTTTTATTTAGATTGTTTTGGTTGTAACCACCGTTGGTGATTAGTATTTTGGTTCTTTTGAAGAGTTTGTTTAAGTAGAGTAAGTTAATCTATAAAGTATCTAACCTGATGATGGGTTTTATTCTAAGTTTTATAATTTAATTAATTATGGTCACAATCACTAAACAAATCTCTACAATTCCTTGGGAAAATTGTATCAGATTTTTGGTATTCCAATCATAGGTGTTGAAGAGATGTTGAATTATACAAGCATTTTGGGCTAAGTTACAAAGTGCATAGGCTCGCAATACCCGACAACTCACAGTTCAAGTTGGAGCATGTGCTCTTCATACCCGCATGTGTGGCGTTTTCTAATCTGGGTAGTGATAGATATGATCTTATATAAGTGCGAAACACAAAACCCTATATTCAAGAACAATAAAATTTACTCAGGCTTTTCAAGCTCCCCCCTATATGCCTTCCCATCTTCAAATTCTGAAACAAGAGAGAATTTTCTGAACCATCGTCATCGAAAGTACAATAATTTTTTTTCAAGATAAGGCTTTATCGATATCAAGATCGCAGTAAAACCTTCCGGATATGCTTTTGTTGAGGTAATCTTGAATTTTTTAAAATTGGTTTAGCTGTGAGGTATATGAATTTCTCATTTCTTAGGGTTTTTTTTTTTATTGGTAGTGATTCATAATCTGTGAAGTATATGATTGCTCCAAGGTTTCAAAATTCATTTGCCCAAGAAAAAATGATTTGAGAATTTCCTTATTAAGTTCACGGATAAGATTCCTGAATTTGTTGACTTTATTGTTACCTGTATGAATAAAGATGCCTCTTAGAGATTCATGAACTTGAAAATTTAGAAATGTTAATTACCATTTTCTTCTCAGGTTACTGAATCACACGGTAGATATATAGTTCTAAATGTTGAAAAAGTGGTTCCACTGTTCTAGATATAAGTAGTGGAGACCAAGTCAACCCTCTTTGTTTCTTGATGTCAAAACTAGAATATAACTTAACAAGTTTGAGACTACTTGACTGTCTGTTTATAATTTTCTTTAAGAATGTTGATTTATTCGGTAAGCTTTAGGGATTTCATTTCCCAACCAAGAGATTTAGTATGCTGCTAAAAAAAATTCTTCTGTATATGACTATGGTCTAGACAATAACAAAATTCGCGTAGGCGAGGACATGATTAAACAAAGGGTTTCTTCGGTAACTGAGAGGTAATTAATTTTACCTAATATACTGACATGGAACACTGAAATATTATGAAGGGGTATAACTTACACCTGCTGGATTTTTTGTTAAGCTGGGGTGTTTTTGGTTTTATGCATTTTTTGGATCATGGTCAATTTTACTAACTTTATTGATTAATTTTTAAGTTCCGGATATACCAATTCAAAATATTAGTATGTAATATTATATTCTGATTAGTTATTTAAATATGAATATATATCAATTGTGTAACGTACTCAATAATATTTTATCATCATTCAATGATTTTAACTAGAAACATTCATAGGATACAAATTTGTTTGCATAAAGAACTGTTGTATTCTAAACATCGGATATTGAATGACTTTCTTCAGGGCATCTTTAAAGAAACTATTTTTCTTTTGTGACTAAGTTAGGAACTCATTCCGTTTAAGCGAGACTATGTTCATCATTGTCTTGCTAAAATGGATATTGAACGTCCAGTATGTGAAGCACTGCATTGGATCAACGAGAGGACGTCTGAATCATCCAAGAAGAATCTAACCTTTTCAAAATGTTGTCGCAAAGGAAAAGTGATACTCCATGCGCTGCGAGAGCCTTCTCGGGAATTAATATATTTATTGGATGGAGATGGAGCCAAGTCAAAGTTTTTTAGAGATCACATCCGAGAGTACAATGCTTCAATTCTTGTACCTATCTTTGTTGCAAACTGGATAAGAGAGTTGTGAAGTGTAATGTCCCGAAATTCGTTGCAATTCATGGGGAATTCCGACACAACACTGGAACGTTAATACCCGATGAGGGCAAAGGCCCAATCTATCAACATCTGTATGCCTATGATGCTAATCAATCCTCGGATGTTTATGCAAAACGGAATCTCAAACTAGGTAAAGACGTTCTTGGAACAGTTCAGAAAACTACCTTTAAACATAATGTGTTTTGTACTAAATATTCTCATACACAAGAGATTCTAAGTAATGCCAATCCCGCTGAATGAAATGTCAAAGTCATTATGCATTAAAATGGAACTACATATGAAAGGCGTTATAACATGTCAACGGCTGACGAAGTTTCACTTCTACTACTTGAATATGGTTCTCGAAAACCTAACTTCAGGGATATAATACTTCACAGGAAGGGGAAAATGGATTCAAATGTATTTCAGAATGTCACTCAACATACTTTCCCCCGCATTATGTTTTACCTTTCTATACGGCGAGATGAGTTGTCATCTTGATATGAAACAACTGGATCCAGAAACAGAAAAACATACTATGAAAAGGTTAACTTTAAAACAATTTCATAATTTCCGTATTTTTAAGCGACTAGATGGGTATTCTACCATCCTAAGAGCAAAAAAATTGTTTCAAGAATATTTGGTGGGTGCTTGGGCATCAACTGGACAGAACCACATGTATTATCTTAAGAAAAATCAAGATAAATGTCAAGAAGATTCATATAATATAAAGGACTTGACGGAAACTGAGCTGAACCCAGCGATGAAGGCAAGCCATAAATGTTACCATCGAATTATATCGGTGGTTCAAGGCATATGTATAAGATTTATCAAAATTCAATGCTCATTACACGCTTTAATCATCATCCAGATGTCTTCCTAACATGACTGAGAATCCGCGTTGGCCAGCAATTCAAGATGAGCTTCCACTTTATCAATGTGCTTCGGATGGTCCTGATCTCATATCCCGTGTTTTTGAGTTGAAAAAAGCTGCATTGATAAAATAAATAAACATAGGGATTGTGTTGGTCAAAATAGTTGCTCATGTGTTGACAATTGAATTTCATAAACATGTTTTACCTCATATGCATGCTCTTATATTCTTTGATGGTCCTGAAAAAATTAAGACGGTTGAATAGGTTGATAAATTTGTGTCTGTGCATTCCCGGATGAAAAAACCAATCCAGTTTCACTTGAGACTTTTAGGAAATGCAAGGTACATGGTGCACATGGTGTGGACTCCATGTGCATGTAGAACGGAAAACACAACAAAGGATATCCGAAAAAACATACCTAGAGTACAAGTATGGATGAAGGTGGATATCCAATATATCGTCGTCGTGACAATGAGAAGGAGGTGATTGTCCGCAGGGGATACAAAGCGAACAACACAAATATCGTTTCATATAACCCATATTTGTCTAGGATGTTCAACTAGCACATTAATATTGAGGTCCGTGGGGGTGTACAGGATGTTAAATACATATGCATATACATTAATAAAAGTCAAGATCGTGCAACACTAATTCTCGGTGAATGTGATTTCTTAGTGAATTTTGTCAGATCATTATCTTCAATTCAAGATATAAGATTCACATCCTAAAACCTAAAATATAAGCCCGTGGACGCAATATAGTTAGAAGGGATACAACTTTATATCTATAATATAAGTTAGAACCGGTTAGCTTTGAGACCATAGATTTGATAACACGTGCAATAATATTTTTGGCCCAGAGTATTAACCTTACCATAACCAATCAGAGTTTAACAAATGATTTGATGCATATACAATCACCGTACTGTTGAAAAAATTCTAAGGAGATGCTCAAGAAAAGTCAAAATACTTTATGCCTGCTTCAACTGTTTGGTGAATTTGCATAAGTGTGTGCATTATTTGATTTCTGAGTTGGAGTAGTTAGGCACAAATATAAGCGCATTAACGCTTTACATTGTTATAAACTACAAATTTATAATGTTTATCGCTAATGATTCACTAAAACAGGTAGCCATGTTTGTACCTTGCTAAGGTATGCGATCAAGGATCTAACTGAAATAAACACACCTATGCCCCATCGCCACTTAGTTTTACATAGATGACGTTCACTAAGTTGTCTTCCCTTGCAACTACTGCTAACCTCAGTAATGGCGAAGGTAGGGATCGCAGGGTTCGTAGTAGTTGCATGGATTAGGTAACTCAGTTATATATATATATAACGCCAACAACCCTGGAGTGAAAGCACATCTGATAACACCTCAGACACTACAACAATGTGAAGTAAAAGTTACTTAAATAAGTACACGAATAAACAATCTTACATATCAAAACACAATTTAGGATATCATTTAATGTTTATTTAAAAATATGGTAATCGAATTCAAGAGAATGTAAAATCAGTATCTTCAATTGCAACTACAAGATTCTCACCTTAAAAACTATAAAGAATTAGGTGATTTTCAGATTAGGTAATCCTTTTTTGATAAAAAAAAAGGTGCGATACTAGATATATGTAGGACATATAAAGACATCTTCTCTATAGCCATAATAATATGGATTCATTAATGGATTGGTTTCAATCAAATTCTCAAACGAAGAGAAAAACAGGAAGAAATGACAGGTTATAGTGATAAACAGTATTGTGTTTGTATAGATAAAGTTGGATTTAAAAATGTAGAATAATGTGTAACTGATGTAGTCAACTTTATTGGTCTACAATTAAATACTAGCCAAGTTTCAGCTAAGCCATATGGAGCTCAAAAATCCAAGTTTAACTTAGTTGTATTATTTTTGGAATCCGACTAATAATACGAAAAAAATAAATAATACTCTCCTCTCCCTAATATAAAGGCGTATTTTACAAAATCTCTTAGAATGGGAAATTTTTCTTGATTTCCTAAACATCTATCTACTTTCCTGTTTTAAACTTTCTCTCACTCCCACCACAATTATCCATGTACAATAAATAAGGGACTACAAAAATTTAAGACTCCTCCTTTATATAGAGGACGAAGGGAGTAGTAATAATAATTCAGTCTGTTATCTTAGGAAATCGATTTCCTTATGGAAATTAATACAATTTTTATTACTGATTTCCAAGGACATTTTTTTTTGAAACCTACAAGAAGTACCCAATATGGAAAGTACTTTTTCAAGTTAAAGCAACACTCCCAAGGTATAATTATATCTTTTTACTATCTCACAAAATTACGTGATTGTATAGTTTTAAATACTTAATATCAAGGTAATGCTTGTTAAGAATAACCAACTCTGTAACAAGAGATTAACACTCTAGATCACCCGCTGCATGCCATGTATGAAAAAAACATGGATAAAATTTATTTTAATTTTTTTAATTTTCTAAAATAAAATGTATATTCTTTTGTTTATTACCGATAAAAGTAATTTTAGTGATAGGTCATATTGCATAACGAACAATGAAATAAGTTTAAATCAACAGTAGCGCAATTCGATACAACTTTAACTATGTTCGTAGAAGTGGAACTTTAGAAAACACATTAGCTTTTCTGTAAGGGAATATTATGAGGTTGAGAATTCAGTCAAATGAAATTCAGGAAAATAATAGAGCAATCAATGAGCAACAGTTAAACAACAATTCGGAAAGAGTAACATTTTAATAAAGAAAATAGTAGGAAAACATAATCTCTGGTAACGCAATCAATGGACGACTTGGATTGCGAATATATTGGAATATTATAAGACGCGAACAATCATGACTATGTTTGCAGAATTCAAGAAAAAGTAAGTGTATAAATGAAGTTAAGACTATATGAATTTTATATATTACGTACCGAAACTACAAAATTAATTTATGCAGGCTTAAATCAGCTGGAGACAAAAGAATCATAATGATTGGGTCTCCAATACCGGATGATCCCTATGTAAATATAAAGATTATACAACAAGTAACTAACCTGATCAAATGCAGTGAAAATATGATATGTATAAGGGTTAATATTTCATCTGCTATAATTAGACATAGCTAAATATGTGTTGCTTCGAGTAAATTCCAGGGTAAACTATTCACTTGCGAGGCGACGGTGCTGGGCTTGGTTGAGAATATAGAAGGATACTACACGGCATTCAACAGATGTAATAAATTTTTTGAGTATGACGAAGGCGAGGAACCTTGGTGTAGTAAGTGCAAGATTTACCATGGTGAGATGAATGATATTTTTAAATAAACATATGGATAATGCATCGAGACTTACTAGCGCCTTAGAATATATACATTTACCAATTTGGCTGAAAGGTTGACAAAGAAACTGCAGTATTCACACTGATGAGAAAGACAACAGAAAAGTTAATGAAATGCACTGCCAAAGAACATGTAAATTACCTGGACAATTAACTAAAGCATTTTTATCGGGCTTAAGTGATTCATTTTAAAATTAACGACGGATAAATATTGATGTTTTTCTTCGAGATATATTTTTGCTGGAACTATGTGCCTAAATATATACTGATTATATTAGTACTGATATTAGGTGTTTGCTAATATCATAGAAGTACTGGTACCCTGGAATGATATAAGACATTTATTATATAATTGGTTAAGTTATAGTGTTTTTAAAGTATTGCCATAAATAAATAAAATAACTCCACTTAAAGACTAAAAGGAGAGGTTGAGCCGGGGCCTTACGGCCCCGGTGATACCTAATAATGTTCATGAATCGATTCGAGTGAATGAAAATCGATTTTGCTTCGATTGTGTCTTGTATACTTCTATAAGATCTAAGCAATTGAACAACTCTCTAACTAGTTCATTTGAGTCATTTGAACTAGTTATGGTAAAGATGAATAAGGTTGATATGAAAATGCTCATGTGGCTAACCATTGGTTAACTATTATTGAATCGACTAAGTGTACACATTTAGGTACGGTTACTCAAACCTAAATGAAGTTACATTTCATTTGTGTATAACAAGCTAAGTTCGATCTAACAGTTGAAAGATGTTAGCTTGAATCTAATCAGGTTTTCATCTAACGGTGAATATTGAATGCTTTGTTACCAAGGTAACTTAGATTGCAAACCCTGATTTGAAGACTATATAAAGGAGAACTCTAGCAACTGGGACACCTAATCCCCACACCTCCTGTGTGATACTAGTTGTATAAGCTAGAGTCGATTCTCCTTTAACCTTAGGTTTTTCACGAAACCATGTAGGTTAACGAATTAAAGACTTCATTGGGATTGTGAAGCCATACCCAGCTATTTTCTCTGTAGTTGCGTGATCTGATCTTGCTTTTTCTATCGTGATTGAGTGCAATCGTAAGATCTGCTTTAGATTTATATCTCCGATAGGAAAGATAGAAAAGTAGGCACAAACACATTCATCTCATCGTTTGTGATTCCATAATATCTTATTTCGTTAATCGATTAAGATTATTGTGAGGTGATTGATAATTCTAGGCTGTTCTTCGGGAATATAAGTCCGGGTTATCAATTGGTTCCTATTCACCTTGATTTATCAAAAGACGGAACAAAAACTCGTAGGTTTATCTATGGGAGACAGATTTATCTATTCAATAGACTTTTCTGTGTGATACAGATTTGTTTATCAAGTCTTCGACTTTGGGTCGTAGCAACTCTTAGTTGTGGGTGAGATCAGCTAATGGAATCAAGTGCGTAGTATCCTGCTGGGATCAGAGACGTAAGGAGCACGACTGTACCTTGAATCAGTGTGTGATTGATTAGGGTTAAACTATATTCCAGATCAAAGTTAGCTTTGTAGTGGGCTAGTGTCTGTAGCGGATTAATACAGTGTGGTGTTCAAATCTGGACTAGGTCCCGGGGTTTTTCTGCATTTGCGGTTTCCTCGTTAACAAAACTTCTGGTGTCTGTGTTATTTCTTTTCCGCATTATATTTTTTATATATAATTGAAATATCACAGGTTTTGCGTTGAATCGATCAATTGGTAAATCCAACCTTTGGTTGTTGATTGAAATTGATTGATCCTTGAACATTGGTCTTTGGTACCGTTCAAGTTATCTCTCTTATATTTAATCAGGCTCGCAAATTATTATTTTTTTGATTGCGGATTGAATTGAGAGATTGAGATATAACTCTTTGATATACTTTTATTAAGATTGAGTCTGACTGTCTAGTTGATTCTCTTGAAAGTATATTGGAGTTAGTCCATACAGATTGCTAAGCGAAATATTGGGTGAGGTTGTTAGACCTCCGCTTTTTCAAAGTATACCTTAACTCTACTAACACAAACAGTAAATGTCTAGTACAAAGAACTCCACTACTGAATTCATCCACCATTTACAAAAAGAAAAAAATTACCGCAGATAGTACCGAGTTAGATCGGACCTCCGCTTCTGTAAGCGAAACAAGAGCGAGACAGCTAAGGTCGACAAGCATTAAGGAAAAACTCCAATGCACAAGGACCATCGTTAATCATTGACGATTTACGCTTACAATGATTCTCGAAAAAGATATGATCATGAGTACCAATAAGTACAACAGTCTCCAGAGAAAGATTACTGGAATCGAGACCTGAGGCCTCTTAGAGGATCCAAGGGCAGGAACCCACAACTTTCTTTTTATCTAAACAAGAACAAAGGCTATAAAATCTAAACAAAAAATCAGCAATAAATAAAGTATGAACCACAAGAGCATGAAACATACTTACTTGATGAAGTATGGGCCTTTATCCGGGGAGTGTTATCTAAAGGAACAGTACCAAGCTCCATGGACCAGAAAATATGAGTGGAAACCTTTTATTAAACAAAGTGCCATCGAGACCTTTAAACATGACAGACCCATCTCACACCAGATTTAGTGACAACTCTAGACTCTTGGGAAAGATGTTTTTAACATGAGAATTTGTAACGACCCCAAGAGCATAGGAATCATGAAGTCTTTTTAAAGTTATCTTTTCTTCATCGGAAAGATAACTATTCCGATTGGCGATATGCCAAATATAATAGAAAATCCAGACTCCATCTCGACCCGGAGCACAATCAATTAGCCGAAGATATTCGCGAAAAAAATGAGAAATGGGAAATCTGAATCTACACTGAAGATGAGACTCAGGAATAAGGATCTCCCTCTCTCCATAATCTCGAACTTTAGAAACATCCACATAATTAGGATGACTGACTGTGATCCCATGATCTTTTGGAAGTTCATAAAAATCTAAAATAGTCTTAGGTGGAAAAGGGATTTAATTCGTTGGAGTAGCAACAGATTGGTCTCCAGCCATAATCACTATGAAGAAGAAGCTAACTAAAGGATTTGACGAAATTAGTGAAATTATGAGAAGGAGTTTGAAATCTCTGAAGATAAAATAGAATTGTAAAAGAAATTTACAGATATGATTTCCTTATAAAGAAAATATTAGGTGAGAAAGGAAAAAGGTTAACGCCTTATCCGATACACCTTCCCCACTAAAATTCACCCCGATTATGATAGGCAGAATAAAACCCACTATCTTAGGTCATAACAACCCACGATCTCAAAAGGTCAAGAAAACCTGCCTTAAACTCTTCAGTTTTCAAAAGGTGAAAAACACCTATGTTAACTCTTCGAATTCTGGAAAAGCCTAAATTAATATAGCTGACATAAAATATTGTGCTCATTATAAGATAACGGTAACTCTTGAAATTATCAAAGGTTAGCGGCTAATATTCCTCGTAGGAATTAAGTAAATGCCCAAAAATTGACACATGTAGAATAACCTTCACAGGTGCAGTAAATTCAAATTTTGATTGCTACTGACATACCAATATCGTTACAAAAAGATACTCTCTTTTTTGGGGGAGAGAGATGTATCAGATTAGTAAGAGAACTCAAAGATCCCAGGTCTAGATAATATCGCCCAATTAAAATTAATTTTTATCTCTTATCTAAGCCGAGGTATAAATATGATATTTACACCAAAAATAAAAAGTCACATCTCATCCAGCTGTAAAAATCGATCTGAACTGCCATGGGCAGAGAAAAACAATCAAAGTTTACATAAAGTACAGTCAAATACTAAACTTTAAGTAAACTGCGGGAAAATATGTAGACGACAAATATAGCATCTACCAAATACTGACAGATGTACATGTCCGACGAGCTAGAGCATTGAAAGACTACCTAGGTCGAGGTCGCATGAATGAGTTTCTATTATGTGCAAGACTTAGAGGAAGTCACATTCCCATAATTACAACTTGAAGACAAAGACTAAACAACGTACACAATCTGAGTTCTGGAGCCCATAGTGAAGAAGAGACCGAAGACACAATTAGAATTCAGAACCAAGAGCTCATAACCTAGAGTAAGAGCTATGTGACAAGAGAGAACTACCCAGGTCAAAGAGTTTGTTCGAGAAGGAAGAAATGTTCGAGTGGATAATAGCGTCATCTCCAGCTAGATTAAGGCGGTTTCCTATTAGAAATGCTTCTTGTGTGATAGCTACGCTTGTATAAATAGCCAGAAAGGTTATACTTGTAAACCAAGTACAATGTACACAACTTTGACTGATGAATAAATAAATAGTTTTCAGTGATTCTCTCTATCTCTTAATTCCTTTTGAACTGATAATGTAACTGATAAAGAAGAAAAATACAATTCCCTAATAAATGTGACCGGAAAATTACCTGAAAGTATCGTAAGTTGATTAGAGTCGGTGATCGGTTAACCGGATCATCGGATCTTAACTCTGCATAGGTACTTATACAAAGTATTTACTCCAATGACACGAAATATGCATCTCCACACCCAACTGCCTGAACGAAAGACCCATAACCTCCTTGAGGTCTTCCTTATAAAAACATAAGTCTCCACCTTCAAGATTAAACCAGACTTCAGCTTGCTGTGTTTTCTACGGTTCTACATGGATCTGCCTATCCATTAAATAGAATTTAAGGAGCCGACACCCATTTTTGCTTATCTGGCATGTCCAGAAGATGGTAAATTGCAGTTTTATTGATCTGGGCTCGCTCAGGTTTAGACAACGTATCCCGTATCTCTCTTAGTGTATTCAAGCTAGAGTAATTCGAAATATGGGGGAGTCTCTCCCTGAACGTTTTGTTGGGGGGTAAATAAACCTACTGCAGAATACCAAATCAAGAAAAAATGAAAAAGTTGCAAATAAAGGACATGTAAGTTATGAAGACCATCAACTGTATCAAGAGGGAATTCACCGTTACTATAAGGGAACTCATTGAGTTCTCGTTATTATAATAAGACGAGTGAAAAATAACCTTATTAGTTATTGGGAACTATAAAAACCATATAAAATCCATGAATAACCTATTTACCTGTCCTCTACGACCTCCACTTCTGGACATTCCTTTGAACATTCAGATTCCACTTGACTCTCACATCGTTTCCTTTTCTTGGGATGCTCATTTCTCTTCTGTCGCTTCTCCTTGGGATGTTCATTTCTCTTCTGCCGCTTCTTCTGACCGGGACGTTTCCCAGAACTCATTACTTTAAACCTACAATCATAATTGTGGATTATATAAGAATTTTAAAAAAGAAAAATTCCCATGAAGCAGTGACATAAAATTTATTCATCATAATTTGTTCAACTAAAATGAATTGGATCTATTAATGATATCATTACAAAGAAGCTACTAAAATGAATCGGATCTTTTATAATTAGTTTAAAATAAAGGCGAAACAAACGAGCAAACAATGCAAAAAACAAAGTAAATCATTGGTGGGGCACTGCATCGTGTATTTGTTGTCTGAGTATGACCTCCCAGGATCTGATGATTGCCAAATGATACAACTATATACATTATAAAGACAACGATATAGTTCAGGGAAAACTCATAAGTATGTAGACAAGATTAAATGAGTAAAAACGATAACCGTTCCATGTTATACAAGTTACAAAATACAAAATATTGGCCTTGAGTTCACTTTCTAAATTCCCAAGATTTTTTCACTTATTCAACAACACCACAATAGCTAATACAACCAACACTTCCAGATCACCTGATACAAAAAAATAAATAAATAAAATAATAATGTTTGTAATCATTTTTTTAGACCGCGAAGAATCAAAAATCAACCATTGTATCCCAAGTAAAAAATAATTCATAGCATCATGATATATAATTAAGCAGTGTACTAAAGAGGGTTCTAAAATGAAGCACAAATTAAAGAATTTGTTCAAGATTTGCAGCCAAAGATCAGTATATGGACTCCCCTAATAAGTGGTCAATACTGACAAAGATTGTCACTGAACAAATTACTAGTTGTGTTCAGTGACAATACCAATCCAGTGAACAAAAATCGAAGTACAATAAACTCAACATAACTAATATCTTCACTCACAGATGCATGCATAATAAATCAGAAAAATACAACCAAACCTATTCTCAATCGACAATCATTAACCAGTAAATCAACAAAAAAATAATGAAGAATTAATGGTAAAATTAAGCTCCAAAAGCTAATAAATTCATCATTTACTGAATTAGGATTTATAAATGATGAAAAAGCGGGGGTCTAAAAACCACACCCAATATTTCGTTAGGCAATCTGTATGGACTAACTCCAATATAATTCCAAGAGATTCAACTAGACAGTCAGACTCAATCAAGGAAATATATCCAAGAGTTATATCTCTGTTTCTCAATGTAATCAGCAAATCAAACAGATAGAATCCGTGAGCCTGATTATTATGAGAAACAACTTTAACGGTACCAAAGACCAATGTTCAAGTGTCAATCAATTTCAATCAACAACCAAAGGTTGGATTTACCAATTAATTGAACTACGCACAACCTGTGATATTTCAATTATATAAACAAATATAATGCGGAAAAGAAATAACACAGACACCATAAGTTTTGTTAACAAGGAAACCGCAAATGCAGAAAAACCCTGGGACCTAGTCCAGATTTGAACACCACACTATATTAAGCCGCTACAGACACTAACCTACTACAAGTTAACTTCGGACTGGAATGTAGTTGAGCCCTAACCAAGTCTCACACCGATTAATGTACAGTCGCGTTCCTTACGTCTCCGAATCCCAGCAGGACTCTACGAACTTGATTCCCTTAGCTGATCTCGCCCACAACTAAGAGTTGCTGTGACCCAAGTCGAAGAATTTATAAACAAATCTGTCTCCCACAGAAAAGTCTATTCTGATAGATAAATCTATCTCCTATAGAAATACCTACGAAGTTTTTGTTCCGTTTTTTGATAAATCAAGGTGAACATGAACTAATTGATAATCCGGTCTTATATTCCCGAAGAACAACCTAGAAATATCAATCACCTCAGAATAACTTAACTATATGGTAGTATAACAAGTTATTGTGGAATCACAAAGAATGAGACGAAGAGCTTTGTGATTACTTTTTATATCTTACCTATCGGAGATAAATCTCGAGCAAATCTTAGAGAAGATAGTATTAAACACGATAGAACAAGTAAGATCAGAACACGCAACTACAAAAAAAATAGTTTGGCCTGGCTTCAGAAATCCCAATGAAGTCTTTAAGTCGTTAACCTATAATGGTTTTAGGAAAAACCTAGGTTAAAGGAGAATCGACTCTAGTCGCAACTAGTATCTCTCAGGACGTGTGGGGATTAGGTTTTCCAGTTGCTAGAGTTCTCTCTTATATAGTCTTCAAATCAAGGTTTGATAGCTTTGAAACAAAGCAATCAATATTCACCGTTAGATGAAATCCCGATTTAAGATTCAAGCTAAGTTTTCTTAAAACCAAAGCAATATCTCTCTACCGTTAGATGGTCTTAGCTTGTTACACATAAATGAAATATACCTTTATTTAGATATGGGTAACCGTACCTAAACGTGTATATTGAGTTGGCTCAATAACAGTTAACCGAAGTTAGCCATATGAATACTTTTGTATTAACCACATTCATCTAACACTTCTAGATCAAATGATATTCAAATGAATCTAATTGTGTTACTCATATAGTGGTTCAATTGTTTATATTCTCATAGAAGTATACAAGACACAATTGAAAAAAAATCGGATTAATTCAAAAGAATCAGTTCATGAACATTTTAGCCACGGTTTGCAAAGATTGCATTCCTTATTTTATAAATGTATTTGTTCATGAGTATGAAATCATACTTGACCGATTTTATAACTTAAACCAACTCAGTTTGCAAACGGGTACGCAAACTAGAGTTCCGGACTTTGGTTATGTTCGGCAGTTCGCAAACGGGTATGCATACTGTCGTACCGGACCTAACTCAGGTGAAACTGTTCGCATACAGGTATGCATACTTGGTTCCCGGACTTTCACAGTTAAAACCGTTCGCGTATTGGTACGCAAACTTGGTTCCCGGACCTGAATCATATTACAAAAGTTTGCATACTGGTATGCATACTGTGATATATCCAGAAAATGGTTATTTGTTCTAAACTCCCATTTCAATCATTGAAACATCCTTAGAAGACGACAATAGCTGTCTCACATAAATTATTAGCTTATAAGTAATTTTCAAGTGACCGAATGATCAATACGAAACATTCCGAATCTACATTAAATGACTGTCTCACACAAATCATGTAAGATGTTACAAGGAGATTTTCACATGATCATCTTTTGACTCATTATTTAGTTTCCAACAATTAAATTATTTTCAACTAAACTCGTCAAGTATAATAATGAACGTAGTTAAAGAAAAAAGCTTTCCAACACATATTTCGAGAAAGATATAAGCGAGTTAAGCTCATCTCGAAATATCAAATGTGTATAATGTAAAAGTCTATATAGCTATACGACTTAGTCTCAATAGGAGATACAATATAATAGACTTCTGAGTGATAGATAAGTTTTAGTCTCCACATACCTTTTGTTGATGAAGTTCCTCCAAGCTCTCCTCAGTAGATTTTCGTCTTCAATCGATGAATGCCGTGAAGTCTAAAGCTCAATTACACATTCTATCCTAATTCGAGACATTTCTATAAGTAGACTAGAAATCAAGACTCATAGTTTTGATCACCTAAACTTGACAAACAAGCTTGAGATAGCAATGCTTGCGAGTTCGACCGAGCAGTGCTCTAACAAATGAGTATCTGAAAAACGAAACATTTCCCAAATTCATGATTTCCTACCGATAATCAAAACCCTTTATCTAAAATAAAGAAAAATTCAACCCATCAAAAAGCTTAAATCAAAAAGAAGAGTTAATTATCAAATACTGAAGCACCATGACCAATGAATTACTGAATAATAGGAAATCTCAAATTCGAGAGAGAAAGAAATAAGATGAAAATCTAACCCTTGTGAATGTTGCAATCATCTAAGCTTCCCTTCTTCGTTTTGCGTGTCTAGGAGAATCAAACTCAAAATGGGGATTTTAATCAAGGTCGACAAACAGTTGTAGGCTGAATACCAAAATTAGGGGATGATTTTGCAGATGAGAAGTTTCACAACTGCAATTGGTGATCAAACCTAACTTTCACTGTCTGTAATCAATCGGTTACGGGATTGATAAGTGAAACCATAGAGTTTTTTATCAACTGAGAATAGAGAAAGAAAATTTTTATCAACTGAGAATAAAGAAAATGAAATGTAATAGCCTACTTTAGAAAGAATAACTTAATATTGGGGAATATGAAAATTTTGAAGGGACCGTTTTTTAATTTTTGGAAGGTCATTATGAAGTAAAATTCAATATCCCTTATCCACATATTTTAGTTAATGGCCAAAATACCCTTATATTATTTTAATTATTAATTTTTTTATTCAACTATTTTTTTTGTAAAAAGGAATTATACAAATCAAATCAGGAATCAATTGATTGATTAAAAAAATTATTTAATCAAAGTAACAGACGATTACAACTCAGAGGGATTATCATCCGATAAGAAATTAGTTGGAAGCCTAGCAACAAGCAAAGTAGTCGAAATCGTCCCTCGGTCCTACTCGGTTGGGGAGCTTGGAGCGAGGAGCAACAAGTTCGGACTTGGAAATCGCCAAAACTCGGTCTAATACTCGGAATCTATTTATTAGAGACTTATATTTTGCTGCTTATAAGTTATGATTTGCACCTAATTAAAATTAAAATCTTAACACTATCATGTAATTAAGTATGTAGTATTGTTATTTTGAACGTATTTGTTATGTATTTAAAGGTTTTTCTATTTTATAACTCTCATTTGAGGGGTTACAAAAATTTTCTTTTCTGATTTTAGTGCATGCAAGGCCTACTCGGAAAAATCGTCAACTCGTATTGCTCAAAAATCGGTCCAAATTGGAAAAATCGTTCGCCTTAATCTCCAAAAATCGAGAATGGCTTGGAATCGGAAATCGCCTCGGTCATATAGCCAGTAGCGATTACTCGGTGAGTAATTGGCCTTGGAGAGCGATTTTGACTACACTGGCAACAAGCTGAGCTCCAACACCTTTTTGGATAGCTACATTTAACCTATGAAAAAGAAATTCTCCAACCCGAACATTAGCATCATGGCTAGCAATATAATTGTGTAAGCGCTTCAAAAAGTCTATAGTATCGTCCCCCAACTCTCCTATGGTGGTAAAGGTAAGCATCCCAAAACCATAACCTTGAGACGTACACTTATCCAAGTACTTAGCATTCTTGCGAGTAACAACATTCTTAATGGCCACACCTGAAACAAAGGACCGAACCCCACCACCAGTAAAAGGTGAAACACCTGTTACATCCAAGCATACATAACACCCATTGTCCTAATTATATACAAATATATCAGCTGGTCGAAGAGCTTTACCATTATTCGCAAAAAAACCCAAGTCAACCTCCTTCCTAGCTGGCATACCTGCTCGGGTAGTATTTTTTATTTTTTATTTAATATTTTTTTAACTAATTTTTTTATTAGACTTGGGTAGGCTAGAATTATGTTTTTCTTAGCCGAGTTCGGCTAGTTTTTTCTTTTCTTTTCTAAAATAACATATGGTTTGTGCTTTTAGGCGTTGACCCTCCAACATGTCAGCTGAAGAGGCACTCAAATACTCCAGCATCATGATTGGTAGTAGCATTGCCGTGAATCCTTTTCTAATTTAGGACCTTTTCGTTCTGTGTGGCCATATATTCGGCAATTTGCAATAGTACCAGCCCACTTTGCGTTTTTCCACAGTTTAATAAAGGGTTCAGATTTTGTAGTTTTTACTCCGTGAGACCAAGTTAAGAATAAAAAGCCTAAGTTATAAGGTTTTGTTTAAATACATACGTACATGAATCAATGTTCTAAGGAAAGGTGGTGTATATGTATCTAGGTCAAAGAGCGGCCAAGATCGTTTGGAATTTTGGACGGTATAGATTATAGAACGGCCCCGTTAAATCCTGGCTTTACCCTGCCGCTAGCTAACCTTATATCGGCTTGGCCCTAGCTAACCGTAATCCCCACTTCTAATATTTCTTCCCTTTTGTTCTTCATTCTCTCTTCTAAACCGGGTGACGGGCCCATCACCACTGCCATCAAAATCGGTGTCAGCAGGCCTACTTACCATAATTAACAACAATAGTTTTGGTAGATATAGATACGTTAAACTGATTAATTTATCTTCAAGGAGTTTGAGTATTACTGATTAACCCCAGAGAAATTAACTGTGACACATCCACAAGAGCACCTATATATGATTTAATGGATTTGAAGGTACAGATGGATTTTTTTGAAAAAGAACGACCACAATGTGGTTTGGATTATTTGCTGCCATCTTTAGTATATTATGGTACAAAGTCACTTCCCCGATTGCCACCCTTAAGATTCTACGACTGTTATTACAATTAGAGCGATGTATTAATCAATATCTAGGTTGGGATTTTTGAACTTTGTTGATTCAGTATATTTTCATATCAAATTACATAACGTTTTTTTTTTTTTGGTTTTGGTTTTGGTTTTAGTTTTAGTTGTTTATAAACTCTACCTATTGTAGTTTTCTTGGAGTCTAAATTGATCTTGGTAAACTCTCATCTTTAAATTTGTTGGGACCGTAGTTAGTTTTCTCAAGTGGCACTTTGACATAAGCTTTGGACTGAAGTTGTGTGTATGTACATGTTATACAGGAGAAACTAGCACTCGGTCTTAGTGGACCAAAGACATCGTATATACAACAGAATCCTTGATACGTTCAATGCCATCGCCATACACATACACTGTTCGCAAAGTTTTGGACACGGTGAATCTTCACCTTCACAATTGGAAGTTAACGTGTGCCTGATTAATACTACAACAATGGTAAGTAATACTAGTTGACATCTTTGTAGTATTTTGCATGACTTGAACTCACTTGTAAGGGAACTTATTTTCCCGAGATACAAATTAGGAACATTAAGTTGTGAGTCTAAAAAAGCACGAAATCATAATTCAAACTTTTGAAAAGAGTTATTATTTGACTTCTTCTAGAAAACCTGAAATCATAATTTAAACTTTTGAAAGAGTACTCACTGTCCAGAGGAGGTTGAGCCGGGGCCCCGTGATACCTAGTAACTCTTAAAACTTAGTCGGCAAGTGGAAGAACGTTTGCTCTTAGCTCGTTCCGTCCCAACAGTATGTCCAACCGATATATCACTCCACTCCAGTTCAAAACATCATCTCTAGCCTTCTCCTAAGTTATCCCAAATTCCAAAAGTCTAAATCGTCTCACCACAATTAACATAATTGCGACTCTCAATTAACCCAATAAAGCACTGTAATAAACTGCCTGCCGTTGTTAACATCATAAAGTGTTTTCAGATTCAGAATCTTACGCATTTCATGAGAGATTTTGCGGCCAACTTGGCATTTTTGACAAGCAAATCAGTTTAGAATTTAGAACTGCATATATATAAATCCTTTCCATTTCAAACACTTCGTATTTAAATCAACAGAAAAACATCATAGATCTTACAAATAACGCAGGAACCAATCATACACGCTATATATGGTGTTCCCAGCAATCAAAGCAAAATAGGTAAAACAAGAACCACTACTGCAATAACACTCACGCGAATACAGTCGGTAACATGCACCGGAGCAGCCTTAGATGATAGCCAGTCAATTTTCACAACAGACTTTCCATGGTCATTTACGTTTATATTAGCTCCTATTCCCATTCCATGTCTTTTTGACAGTGGAAGAAAATACGCAATAAACTCAGGAAACAGATGCCGGAGATTAGATGAAGCCCTGAACTGCGTGTCTAACTCCACCCGGAACACTGCGGTACTCCCATTTGAAACCTTCCTTCTAACATCCTCCCAAGGTACCCGGTGAGTCTGAATAACCTCACCTACATAAGCAACCTCCTTTTCCTTGATCGCCACTTCAGGTATAGAAGTACTTCCTATAGCTGAACTTAAGTTACCGCCGTAATAAAACGTCACCTTAGTGTTATTACAGTAAAGCTCCCTGTAATCCATATTGTTCCAGAATGCCACATGAAATGATATAGTTGTGGTGTTCATGGTTTGTGGGTCGTTTGAAGCTTTGTCAAGCGCAGGAATGTATAATTTCTCGATAGAGCATTTGGGTTCAGATGGACCTAACCAGATGAGAAAGCTACCCATCACACACAGTGAAAAACCAAGTGATGCAATTTTCAAAACAACCATTTACACAATTTTCTGCACAATTTTCAAAACAACCAAGTGAGCATTTGGGTTCAGATGGACCTAACCAGATGAGGACATTTAGCATTAGCGTACGGATGGAACTATGGACAGACGTTCTTCACGTGAATTAGTAATAAAATGCACTTCTGCGCAGCTGCGGGCATTCCGTTGTTGCGGAGAAGTGGCTCGTGGCTCAAATTGATCTCCAAGGCATTATCTTTTGTGAAAATTAAGCTAAAACCCCACCCATGGGTTACCCATAATATGAAGCCCTTAATTAAAAAAAATTTAAATCTAGGCCCCAAATTATTAAATGACGCTCATATCCTTATGTACATTATTAAGCCCATAATTAATTAAAATTTTAAATTTATTTTTAAATCTGGGACCATTGATCTTTTTTTCCTCTTGCTGTTTTATGTGGTATTAAGATTTTCATGTGAAAAAATGAAGAGCAACTCTTGTAATAAATAGGCTTAAGAGTGGGGAGGGTATTGTTGACATGAATATCAGTTATCACCATTGGTGATACAGGAAATCAATTTACCTACACAAGTTATCTTTTTCTCCGGTTTACATGCACCAATTGCGTCGAGACAAGTTGAGGCAATAGCCTCGAACTATGTCCTTATAAATGGGGAAGTGAAAAAAATCAATTAGCCTCCCGAGGAAGAAACAGTAAGTCGTCTAAAAAAACATATAATAACCACATTTGTTGATCTTCCTCCTTGTTGGGATCAAGCGCCATATTTGAATTAATCTTGCTCGTTTTTCACTTCTATTTGTTTGTTTCTGCTTTATAGCTACGTTGTGTAAAACGAGGGGTAGGGCTGGCAGCCGAAGTCCGATATCCGTTTCCGAAAATCCGGCATTCTATAGGATTTAATCCGACATATCGGATATCGGATATTCTATCGGATTTTACCTCTTAACCCCTATCGGAATCGGAATAGGATGCTTCCGTTAGGTTAATATCCGATATCCGATAGCCTAGGGGTGTACTTATAATTTCCTACCCCTAGGTATTATCTCGTCTGTGGTCATCCAAACAACATCAATTGCTGTGTCTAAATCCAAACAAAGAAATTTCATCTCTCAATCAAGCAGCTGCCTCTTTTCTTTACTTTTGTTTCATCTCTCTCTGAGATAGAATGTATATGGTTTGTGTTGGGATTTTCAGTGGTGGTGGTTCGATGGAAGAATACGGTGTTGTAAACTGAAATTGGGTTTGCTGGTGATGATTTAAGTTGATTTGTGGCTTCAATTCCATCAAGAAATCAGGGAATGAAAGAATAAAATAGATGGGTTTTGACCTAATTTCGGTGTTGATTGAATGATGGCTATATGGGTAGTTCTGAGATGTAAAATGAAGATGAAATCATGAAGAAACAGGTGAAGTTTAAAGACTGAAACTTAGTTACAGAGATAGTGAAGGTTACTAGTGATTGGTGGCTATAGTGGATTATGGCAGGATTGAGAACTAGTTGATAATAGAGTTGGATGAAATCAAGCTTCAATAGAAATAAAATGAAAATGGGGTTTGCTGTGAACAGAAATTGGGTTTGTTCGAGAGTAAAATCTGTTAATAGAAGAGGTGTTATTGTTGTGATTGATGTCGTCGATTCATGGGTATCTATCTGGGGTTTGCTGTGGTTGAAATGGTCGTATGTGATGGCTGGAATTGATTGGATGCTCGTAGTGATTGAATTTAGGCATGAACGGTGACTTGTACTTATGTTACCGGATTTTATCGGATAAAAATCTGATATCCGATAGCTTAACCTTAACCTTATCGGATTGGAATTTTTGGGTTCCGCCGGATGTTATTGGATATCGGATATCCGCTAACCCTTAACCTTAACCTTATCAGTATGGCCAATATCCGGCGGATATTTATCTGTTGCCAGCCCTTCCAGGGGTATAGCTAGGAAACCAGCTATGGGAGGCCCAATTTTTTTTAGAATAGGCAAGATGGCGGAAATAGGCTTTAGAGCCCATTTTATCAAGAAAATTAGGTTTGGGAGCGAGCCCAACAGGATAGGTGAGGATGCCGTCATAAGGTTACGATTGTTGAATTGTCCCTGCATCGCCTAAGGCAACCTACGTGGTGTGCTTAACAAGTTAAGATATAGTTTACTCCTTAACTTGTCCTTGCAAGTGGGAATAAGTTTATAAATAAAATATTGAATAAATTTACACTTCCGCCCTTAGTTTCAAGTCTTAATTCGTGTTGATGGCGTCATATAAACGTTTACTTTTTCGCCCCGTACTCTTTACGACGAACTTGATCTTTGTTTTTCATCTAGATATCAATCTAATGTTTCGGATTGCAGGTCGGGCTTATAGGCGGAGGTCGAGCTCAAAGGTGGAGGTTGAGCTCATAGGTCTTGAAATTGTCTGACAAATTGGGACTTGAACACTTTAACTGTCAGTTGTTGGTACATGCATATTTTTATCTTCAATAGTAGGTAGTTCGGTTCAGTTGACTACCCTTATCATGGACTGGCTCCGCCAATGTGTAAAATATGTTGTATTGTGTCATGAAGAAGCTTGTCTACTGTGATATGTGTCGTGCTGTGTTGTGCCAAGAAATAAGGTGTATTGTGTCGTAGTGTGCTTTTCTAGTCAAAGGCAAAGCTCAACTAGTATTACATTAACTAGTTGGAAACCTAACCAAGGGAGCCAAAGCGGATGGGGGCTGAGATTGTGTCATAAGGAGGGCAAACTAATTTTACCTTCCATGTTAATTTCTGCAATATTATGCCATTGGGAGCTCGAACCTGGAACCTCCTTGAACGCATGAAACTTTGGGGGAATGGGGATGACCAGCTAAGCCAGGTACCCGTTTTTATTTTCTTATAAATTTAGAAAATTTTATTTAAAGCCTGGGTTCCAATAACATATTTCTGCTGTTCGTCACTGGGTTTATTTTCATTTTGCTCGATTATCTATCTCTTACAAAATAATTACAGAGACGTGAAAATAACTTAATTTACAATATATTTAGTCCCTAATTTTTCATTTATGCAGACGCTTCGCACATGACAAACGCTCTACTTTTTACCATGATTTTTGGAAATACATTAATAGGAAAACAAAATTACAATTCTTAATAAATAAAAAAAAGTAAAATAAGAAACTCAAATACATGCAGTTGATAATAAGACACACAAATAAATGCAGCTGCACTATTCCAACGCTATTAATTAAAGTGAAACAGTAAAAACAAGAACCAATAATGCAACAATAATAACGCTAACGCAGTTGGTAACATGCACTGGAGCAGCCTTAGAGGATAGCCAATTAATTTTCTCAGTTGACTTTCCATGATCATTGACGTCGATATAAGCTCCTACCTTCATCCCGTATCTTCTTGTGTACGGAAATAACCCCGACAGGTACTCTGTAATAAAACACGCTGCAAAAGTAGTAGTATACCTGATATTGGTAACCAAGTTCACCCGAAACATAACTGTACTTCCATTTGAAACAATCGATCTAGCATCCTCCCAAGGTACATCAACAGTTTCAATCGTCTCGCCATCATAGAAAATCCCTTTCCTATCGATCGTAAATTCGGGTATAGTTGTAGTAGCAATCGGTAAACTTAAGTTCTTGCCGTAATAAACCGTCACGTTGACATCATCACAGTAAGTCTCCTTAAGCGACATACTGTTCCAGAACGCCATACGGAACGATATAGTGTTGGCGTTGATGGTTTGGATATTGTGTGAGTGTAGGTCCAACGAAGGGACGTATAATCTCTCGATAGAAAATTTGGGATCGGATGGACCAATGCATAGGAAAAAGAAAGCAAGTATCGTAGAGCAGATGAGTCCGTAGACACATTTGACACAAGCTTCTGCTGCTTCATCTGCCATTGATACTATTTATTTTGTGCAAAGATGTAAAAGAATGCTGTGAAACTAGGGGATAAGGGTCAGCATTATATAGCCAGACCACATCAAAGACTTTAAACAGTGAGTCGTCTATAAATGAGTTTAATAATCAAAGCAAAGTCAATAACTTGCTGATTCAAATTTGGATAATTACTGCTGAGGAGTGTGTTTTTTGTTTTCTTGTTTCCGTTTTTCTTTCGTACTAGATTTGTGTCCGTGTTATGCACCGGGCATATTTTTTCTTTTAATTTGGTATGTGTGGGGCTTCGCTCTGCCCCGTCCCGTGACGATGTATTTTTGATTTGGTGTGCGCGGGGCTTCGCCCCACCCCGTGGCGATGCATTTTTGATTTGGTGCGTGCAGGGCTTCGCCCTGCCCCGTGAAGATATATTTTTGATTTGGTGTGGCGGGGCATATACATTAAATAAGTGGAAAATAAGTGAAGATTTTATTTATTTATTTCCTTTTAAGTTGGTGTGCACGGGGCTTCGCCCGCCCCGTGGCAATACATCGTGGAGATGTATTTTTGATTTGGTGTGGCGGTGCAAATACATTAAATAGGTGGAAGATATGTGCAAATTTTATTTGTTTTTTCCTTTTATTTTAGCAGACAATATGTGGATTTTTTGTGAACCAATCATACGTTGCCAAGTGTCTTCACCTAAATATTGTAACTTCATGAATTCCAAATTGAATTTGGTTTCCTTTTTTTAATCTTTTCCTATTCTTTTTAAACCAATCATTCGTTGCCAAGTGTACTCACCAAAACGCTCGTTTCACAAATCTCAAAAAAAGGCCTATTTCGGCCAATAGGAAGCGAGGGTTTCCTCACCGTTCAACGTGAGAGCTTTATTTGTCTAGGCCTTTAAGTCTTTAGATTTAGTAAACTGCTGGCAAGGTGATGTATTTCAATTTTCACCATTTTTTTTGCAATGCTGATATCACGGATACCAAATTTCATGGGAATACTAATATCGAGCAAAAACTATCTTGCAACCGCATGGAATTTGGTAACTTCAGTGAAATTTGGGAACCCTTCGGCAGCTTTGAATTTGGCTAGGATTCATGGATCACGAACGGCTTTACTTTTACGTGTCAGTTAAGTATAGGTGGTAAACTAAGCCAACCAACTTAACTCTGAAATTAACAACTTTTTTTTTTTTTGATAAACAACTTGCTCATATGCTTCATATTAATAGAGTGAGGCATACGTAAACGTATAAGGATTCATAATCTGCACTGGAGAAAGTTTTCTTTACATGCCATTTATTCAAGGCTGGTATCCTATAATAGCTATATACACACTTGCAGGTATCACAGCCTCACTGCAAGGTCGTGTGGCAACTGGCTGTGACTTCAAAACATGACGCTCGGGATAAATGGTAGGTCGTGTGCAGTATATATCATGACATCAATATATGCAAGCCAATCAAATGTAGAATTTACAACACAAATCACGATAATTCTTTAGTTTTTATGATCTAATCAAAATATGAGTTGAAACTTGAGAATTCCGTTTTGTGCTTATTAGATATTACAACAAAATGATCAAAAAGAAAACAAAATTTTGAATTTATTTTACAGGTACCCTTTCTTAGCAAGAAAGGACTCTAGTCTGTGTACAAATTACCGAAAACTTCCATATTGGGCTCTGACTACAGAAAGAAAAAAAATTGGTTGTTTTTTTCTGCATCAAGCAGAATATGCTTTAAAATTGACTCATAATTCAGAATCAGCATAAATAGGAACAGGCAAGAAAGGGAATGGAGCAATAGAAGCATATGCGACCGGTGCACGTGACTGGATGCCAATAGATGAACCCTTCCGTCGCATTGCAATGTGTCGATCATCATCATTATTTTGCACTTGGGTTTCAGTGGTGAATAAACCTGGTGTGGTCGCCGTAAGCGTTTGCTGATTTTCAGTTACGCGGTGGAATAGCATTCCAGACATAAATATGGGAAGATACAAAAGGCTCCCGTGAAACATTCTCCTTGCATTTTTTGCAGTGCGGTCTCGAACAAACATAACAGCACCAGCAGTCATAAACAGCGTAAGCAGAGTCGATTCAAGACAAAACCACCCACTAGTAACTCCCGCTGCACAAGTTTTTGTCCATCACAAAGCTTAGTCGGAAACAATTATCTACATAACTTGTTTATGATGATTATATCATGCACTCAGAAATAATTGAGAAATAAGTACTAAAGGATAAGATTGATTAAAGAATTCCAAAGAAGAAATGTCTGCAAATTTGGGTCACATGTACCAAAATATCAAAAATAAGCCGCACTTAACAACCCAAAAAAGTTAGAAACGTTGCCATACTAAGTAGAAGCTAGATCAGTAGTACCGACATCGTGCAGCGGTGACATGGTCATGTGGCAATGGTGTGGAGATGGTTTGTGGATGCGACTCAGGAGGTCAACGGCGGAAGCAGTGTTCAGGCCGACATGTGGCATTAATTCAGATTGCGAAACTATGGTAAGGATGGTGATTATGAACATGGTTATGTGCCATGGCAGTATGGTGATTTATTTGGCAGTAGAAGTAAGGTGTTGAGCTAATCAACTGACAAAAGACTCTTCCTACTTTGCTAGTGCATATAGATTAGATTCAAAACAAGTCTACTTAAGTGTCCTTTGCAGTGAAAATGACTATAACAGCAAAAAAAAAATACTTGGTAATATAAATGATTAACTGATGAATTTAAATGTGTTGTACAGTGGGCATTAGAACTCACAATCATAGGCTAAGTACCCCAATGGAAGAAGATACAGGCAATTCCTTAAAGATACCCAAGAAGTTTTCCATCCAGAAGGATCAGCAAGAGATATCATCTTAAACCTGAATACAAGAACAAATACCAGGATATAAAAACGTAAAATACCTGAACTGTTGACAACATAAGACTCAAGTTTCACACATTTGATCTTTCAACCAACATGTGATGCAACATGCATGAGTAGCAACATTGCCCCCACTATTATAGGAGCACCCCTGCAAACTATATTCAGGAACTCAACCATTTGAAATACTCACATGTACAGGTCAGCTATATCTAAAGATCAAATGTGAAAACATTCAAACTGAATCATGTCATCGCACTAAAGTATTTTACTATTATATTGAAGTTTTCAGGAAAATAAGAATGAATACCCCCCAGCGGCATAATCATTGCGGCACAAGTATGCAAGAGCCATAAAATGGGGTAACTGCCAAAAGTATAAGGCAGCTGGAAGAATCATCGCGTCAAGTGAGACGTGGCCTGCAGCTGCTGTCCACCTGAAAAAACAAACAAAAATGGCTTGAGCAACCAAGAAGGCAGAAGATGAAAATTTCAGACCACTATAAGCAAAATCTCATTAAGATTAGTAACCGAGTAATTTCGATTTATAGCCTACTATGATCCCAGATATGGATGTCCCCACATTATGCAACTTTTGTTAAAGTCATAGAAGATCCCAGGTAAGAATGCGAACAGATCAGATAGAGTAATTTACTTGTAAGAATGACCAAGTATATAAAAGAAGGAACTTGCACCGTCTACCAGGTCTACCACAGATGACAACTCAAACAAAATATGAAATTCAAGTTTTATAACGTAAGAGAAGGTATTCTTAACCTAAGGACAAATATTTGAAAAGAGAAATCCATTTCAACCTAGAGCAGGATTGTGTTCATGAAGGCTTGCTTAGACCCAGAAAAGTAGTTACCCAAGGAGTGGAGGAATAGCACCAACAACAGCTCCAACCCATGTATTCACTGGGTGTATTTGCTTTAAGGGAGTATATACAAACGCATAAAGACCCAGAGTCGAGGCTGCGAGCCCTGCTGTCAGCATATTTGCCTGCAACAACCTTGCCATGGAAGATTTCATAACATATTTTACCTCCGGGTAAAGAGAAATTAACAAAGGGGTAAATCAAAAGCATATTTGTAAACAGCAAAATTAGTGTACCTTGCATGCCAATAAAGCTGTGCCTGTTACTCCGACAGTAGTTGCCCATATGGCGGCATGAGGGAGGCTAATTCTCCCAGAAGGTAGCGGCCTTCTTGCCGTTCGCTTCATTTTGGCATCATTTGTTTTTTCAAATACCTATATTTACAATGTTAAATTTAAAAAGATATTCCTTTAGGATATTCACAAAAACTTCAGAGCGAAGTGCAAGGGAAAAAATCATCAATTTCTAAATTGCCGTAAATCAAATCAAGTAAAGCCACAGTCATATCAGTCGAATTTACAACAACCATATACACTTTATCACCACCATTCATCACCATAACTATTAGCCCCACTTCTACAATTTCTGGTCGTCGTGGAGGGTGAGATTGATGAAGAAGTTTCATTTCATACTTGAAGTCTAATGATAATCAGAAATTTAATGAAAATAAATAAGATGGGTTTTGATCTCCCAATAGTTGTACTAGATTTCATTAATGAAGTTGTTGGTGTAGAATTATTGAGATAAGAAATTGATTGAGAGCAAACTGATTATTGGAATTTTGGGATCTAAGAGAATGATGAATTCATGTGACTATTATGGACTAAGATTGGTATGGACTAGGTAGACAGTAGACATGAATCAATTTACTTCACTAGTTGTAGACTAAGACTATGATAACAAGATCGCAGGAGCAGGATTGGTGAAGACGGCAGTTTATAAGAAAATCCCATCTATAACTGTGGGTAAGTGCCTGTTTGATGATGTCACATCTCAAGTATCCGACGGGTGCGAGATCAAAAAAAATTCCGAAGTGCAAACTGAGACAAAATACAGCTGATAATTGTACGAAAAAATGGTCTCGAATCTCGATGGCAATAAAGCGAGAACATGATATACCTCACATAGTTCAAATACTAACCTGATTCAAGGAGTTTGCAGATGCTGCAACCATCATGGTACCAGTACAGGTCAAGCAAAGTCCAGCAATATCAATTGCACCACCACTTCCAAGAACAAATCCTGCCCCAGAAGTTGCCACAACCAGCATGCTACAATGAATACGCAAAAACGAAAACCTTAATTAGTACCTCAAATAAAAAAATAAGATAACTTTCATCAATGCATTTGTGACAATATATCATAACAAACAAAACCTAAAAGCGCGTAACAATCATGTAAGCCCAGTAAATGACATGAACTCCATCAGTCTTCAGAAAATTCCCCAATCAGAGACTCAAAATGCACCAAAAAGTATGCTGTCCCAATACGCACATCAACTTAAGTTTTCATCGAAACACATCCACTTACTTCTTTCTCAGTTATTTTCCAAGCTATAACTTTTGCTTCTAATCTTCAAATCACTAGAACTGTGTAAAACTTGTGTATCTCATTTCCAATACATGCAATAAAAATTTGAGACTCATATCTTCTCATTTAATGATAATTGTTTCTCGGGGCCATACTTTAGCCCGAGTGGAAAGATAAGGGAAACCGCCGTGAAATTCCAATTGTCCACTGATTGGGATGCACTTGTTTATCACCACCTAGTTTCCATATTTACCTTAGTTATTGTAATATAAGCTATCAACATGTATACAGGCCATTGAATGAAAACCAAAAAATCCAGTAGGGAAATGGGGGAATGCAGTTCTCCACTAATTCTATGAGTTTGATCTATTTACTACTCTAAAGTAAGAATCGAGTTCAAAATTCAAATGAAAATCTATACAGATCACAACCACTATCAATCAAACGAATCTTAAAATGAAACCCTAAATTCATTTAAAAAATCAAACACTTTTCTAAACCCAACCTGAGCCGAGCTTTAGATAATTCCCAATAGCAACGACCATAATGCCTAACCACCTCAGCAACATCTCCAGCTCTTATCAAGGTTGCAGTAGCAGTAGCTGTAGAAGCTACAGAAGGTCCAACAACATCTGCTGCTGTTGACGAAGATAAAAGTCTTAAAGCTCTATCGGCATCAGATTTCTCGATCCCTGATTTCAATGAATTAAGAGAATAGACCGGAAATTCTCCACTGGATGAGTGAAGCTGAGTCTGTGAAACCCCTGCTCGAACTCCATAACCATTGAAAATCACTGTTGAACGAAGGAGAGAATTCGGGTATTGAAAATTATGATTCTGATTACGGTTTGATAGGTAGAGAAGTTTTGATGATACGGAATTTCTTCTCCACATGGTTACTCTCTCTGAACCCTGAACCTAAAACATGAGAAGATTAATCAGAATCAGAAAAACCATTTTCTACCAGGTAAATGACCGGTCCGGTGTGTAAAAGGCCTATAGAGGGAGAGGGGGCATATACAACAGCTAAATCTAAATTACCATTTTACCCTTAAATCGGGAACTCATTAAATCGGTCTGGGTCGAAGCCTAGTAGTATTACATCCCTTTTATCTACACACACTCTTATACAATTTCTCTCTCTCTTCTTATTAGTCTCACTGAAGTAGAAATGGATAAAAGCTTAGAATTTGGTGCTTTCACGCAGAAATTCCTCATACGGCCTTCACCGAATCCATCTCCCCAGACCCTTCCTCTAAATGGTTTAACTTTCGCTGTCAAGGAAATGTACATTTCAAATTTTCAATTGACACTTTTTATTCAGATTTTCTTCTCATTCAATTGTCCTAACAGTCAGGGGTTTTGTTTCATTTTCTCTGAAATTCAATTTTGTTTTTGTATTTATATAGATTTGATGTGGAAGGATATGTTACTGGGTTTGGTAATCCGGACTGGATAAGAACTCATTCAGTTGCAACATCAACAGCTCCGACGGTTTTGAGTCTGCTGTCAGGTGGTGCTACATGTGTTGGTACAACCGTCATGGATGAGATGGCTTACAGGTTTAAAAATGAATTCAACTTGTTTGATAGTATGTCTGTGGAACAATGAATTGTGTGATAATTTAGTTCATGAAATTTGGCATGAGCCTGTCTGGGGAATTTGTTTAGAAACTAAGATGAGACCCCAGGAAGACAGTCTGATCGCCTAGTGCCAGATATGGCTCTGCTAGGAGATTTAGTAACTTCAATAGTACAATTTCTTTCTGTAAAGATTTCTGAATGTGTTTCTTTTGAACAAATTTTATCAATTTTTGCAGTATAAATGGAGAAAACATACATTATGGAACTCCCATTAACCCATGCGCTCGAGATCGGGTACCTGGAGGATCTTCTAGTGGTTCTGCTGTGGCTGTTGCTGCTGAGCTTGTGGATTTTTCATTAGGTAACTTATCTTTTGTCAACGTAAGCAACACTATACATTTGTTACATGGGAATACCGCATGACAATGTGATATCCAAAATTGCATAGAGTGGGTGTTTAGTTCAGCTGTTTAGGTGCGGCTCAAATGTAGTTTTAAAATTTGGTGTATTGGGTTGGTTTCAACAATTCCGTTCAAGTTATGTGTAATGAGAAATTTATGGGTTAACTTTACCCGCGGCTTTTTGTTGTCAACCACTCTAATTTTAATTTGTTGCATCGCAAAATGTAAAGACTTTTTTCTCATATACTGTATTTCTTGAATTAGGTACTGATACAGGAGGCAGTGTAAGAGTACCTGCATCTTATTGTGGAATTTTGGGGTTTCGACCTTCACATGGAGTTGTTACCAAAGATGGTGTTGTTCCTATGGCACAAAGCTTTGATACCGTAGGTAAGTAATCAAAATTGGTCTTCGAACTATTTAAACGTTACATTTATGATATATGGTTTACCTGGTGAATTTTCTTTTTCAGGATGGTTTGCTAGGGATCCTAAAATATTAAACCGTGTGGGACGGGTACTACTGCAGTTACCTGATGTTGCACCTGTTCGACCTAGTCATTTTGTTATTCCTGATGACTGTTTTCAGCTTCTGAATATCCCAAGTAATCGACTTACTGAAACCGTAATTGGATCCATTAAGAAGTTATTTGGGTGTAAGTCATTCGTTTTATATATACTACGGCTTTCCATTAGGAGTTATCACATCTTGCTTATATTTGATGAAGTTCCTAATAATGTCATTTTGTAACTTCTACCTGGCAGCCCATGTTTTGCAGCATAAAAATCTAGGTGAGTATGTTGAAGAGAGAGTTCCAAGTTTGGAACAATTTATGGATAAAAGTAACAAACACCAAGGATATATACCATCTTTGATAGCACTTTCAGCTGCCATGAGGTCTCTTCAGAGGTAGGGACATATGTTTGGCGTACAAATATAGTCGCATATATCCTTAATATTGAGTCCCTTTAAATTTTTAATTTCGAACCTTAGGTTTGAGTTCAAAAATAACCACAAAGACTGGGTAACCAATGTCAAGCCTCACTTAGGCCCTGGAATATCAGAACGTGTTTGGGAGGCCATGCGGTCAACAGATGAAAACATCAAACTCTGTCACTTGGTGAAATCTGAAATTCATGGAGCTCTTACTGCACTTCTTGAGGTAACCCGTTAAACACAAAGATCCACCTCATTCTTTTGTTGTTATAGTGTTCATTCCATCGCACCCCTCAAATTTCAAGTCATTAGTTGTCTTTGCTATAGCGTTGGGATACCGAATCACCCATTTTGTTCTTAATCTTCGGATACAGTTGTTCTGCACGACTAATTGTCTCCTAGACTCCTAGTATCATGGTTTCTCCAGTCTTCTTAATGCCTCTCCTAACTTTCTTCTTTAGGATTTTGGGGTCCTTGTGATCCCTACAGTTCCTGGACCTCCTCCTAAACTACTAACTGAAGGGGGTACACTGGAAACTTTTCGGGTTAGAGCTTTTAGCTTGCTGTCTATTGCTGGAGTGTCTGGGTTTTGCCAGGTAATTTGCCTCGCATCATCAGCATAAATATGATCATACTTCATATTTATATCGTTAGCCATATCCTATATGTTACCATTTTCTGGTGGGATTATTAGTAAACTAATTCTATATTGCAGGTGAGCCTACCACTTGGAAAATATGATAACCTTCCAGTGTCTATATCTTTGATCGCAAAACATGGAGCAGACGGGTTTCTTCTAAGTTTAGTTGAAACCCTTTATGGCACTCTCCAGGAACAAGTTGAAATTGCTGAGAAATCTGGTTAGCAGTGTCAAAACCCTGTATAACATGTACTATTAACTGCAAGTCCGATAAGATATAATAAGATAGACAGCCTTCCTCATCATGTTGTATATTACTGAAACAACTAGTATTAATTGGAAATAAAACGGTGAAGACACAATATTTTTTTCCTCTTTTAGTTCCAGCGCATTATGTATACCTAGCTACCCATCCTGTTCTTAACTGCTTATAGTCTGTAATATGAAGTACAATAGTTAATCTAAATATACATTCGATGTAATTTTCTGCAGTATGTTTATATTATTTTTTTATACTGGTTACTCGGCCTTAGCAGTACTTGTTATCCCTTTGGCTTGGCCAGCTAAATTTTATTTCCTGTCTATATCTTGTCAAAAGACAAACTTACTCCATGACGGTTGAATACATAGGAATGACTATTACTGGGTCTGAATTTGCAAGCTCTCCAAATTGTTCACCTCTATTTGCCAAGTTTCCCACGTTTAGCGCCACATATCCTTAAACAAGAAAACATGGCATGCCCAGTCCATCTCCGCAAGATTCCCTTCTGAATTCTTACCAGGTATTGCTATATGGAGTTCTTATCACATTAGATGCAACTTCGCCACTATCTATGCTGCCGACTCTCATCACGCTATTGATGCTTTCTCCAAGCTCTCTCTCTGGGTGCAGCAAGTATATCACGACCACCGCTTCACGTGACAGAAAATTGCACTAGTTTTGATGAAGTACAAAGTGAATCCAGAAGTGCCCAAATATTTGGAGATGCAGCACTAACTTTTCTATAGAGATCAAATTAAAAATAATTTTATCCGAATTTTTTGGTCGGAAACTAATGTAGTCAGTTTGGAAGTCCGATGAATTGGTCGGATTTCATATAACCCACAGCCATACGCACGGACTTGTCCGGTTAGGGTTTTTTATTAGATTAACCTGCTGCTAAAACATTCCTCGTGGCTTTGTCCTATTAATCCTAGGATCGTAGGAGTTGGTTAAAAATCAGCGGTCAAAGATCTGTATTTCGTGACTCGTGTAATCATTTAAGGTAAAATATTGAAAAGAGAAAAGTGAGAACCACTAACTACAGAGAAAAGAAAGAAAGAAAGAGTCGGCTCTAGAGAAAGAGAGAGATTATAGCAATGGCTTCTGCGATGTTGAAGAGATCAATGGTAGTGAATGGAATTAGGGTTTTAGGTACAAGGGCATTCGCATCATCATCAGTAACTGTAGGAACTGATCTGGTTTCGACAATCTCCGATGTTTCTCTACAAAAAGCTCGAACTTGGGATGAAGGTGTTTCATCTAAGTTCTCTACAACTCCTATCAAAGACATCTTCAAGGTTTATACTTTTAATCTCTCTAAATTCTATCGCTGTTTGGGTTTTGACTCGGGTTTTTTTCTTCTGAATCGGTTTTGACTCGTTGTTTTTTGTTGTTGCAGGACAAGAAAGTTGTCATTTTTGGGCTTCCTGTAAGTTTCAATTGTTTGCCCCAATTTGTTGGAGATTGCTGTTGTTGATGATCTGTAAAAGGGGTTTTGTTAAATCTTTGTATTTGTTTTTGTAGGGTGCATTTACTGGTGTTTGTTCAGCACAACATGTACCTAGTTACAAGAAGAACATTGATAAGTTTAAAGCAAAAGGAATTGATTCTGTGATTTGTGTTGCCATCAATGATCCATATGTTATGAATGGATGGGCAGACAAGCTTGGTGCCAAAGATGCTGTAAGTCCTTTTTTTTTTCCTTCTCATGTAATCATTTTTCTTGTGATTTTGTCTATTCATTAATTGAATGCTGTGACATAAAAAATCTTTGAGAGAAACCCCAAATGGTCAAGAATAAAATATCACCAATCTAATCTAAGGATTAGGTAGATTTCAATATGGTAAAAAAAAAACATTTCCACACTAACATAGTGGTAGATAGAGTACAATGTTTCTCCTAGACTTCGAACGGTTTAGCTTTAACCATGTTATTAGTTCCACAATATTGGTTGATAGAGAATCGAAGTGTATTTACTTTACCAATGAGTCGCGAAATGCTATGGTTCTTAATATGATTTCTTCACTTATACAGAAGTAAATCATGAGATCGTGCACTCTTCATTTATCTAGTTTAGTTCTAAAGAGAAAAGAAAGTGCAGCTGGTTAGATCCAGCCTAGTCTTGAAATAAACAACCCGCACACACTCCCTTTCCAAAAAAGATCAAGGCACCAAGTACTAGTACTACTACACTTAGATTTATTGGATAAATATGGGTATTAAACCCGAAACTCCCGGCGGATGGCCAGTGACCCAAGAAACGAAAGAATCGGTTACATTTTTCATATGATCTCCTCTTATAGATAGGACTAACAAAATCAAACAGAGTCTGTATCAAATTGTCCCTTTTTTTTATTGTTTGATTAATTATTATTTTTTCCTTTTTTTACATAGATATTATTATTCCATTTTGATTTTTTTTTGATATTTCAATTAAGGTTCCCACTCAGAAACACACTTATTAGGATTAGGTCCAGATCTCGTGTCAGTCTTGAAATAACTCATCTTTTGCTTTAGTCTAAAAAAAAACAGTTTCGTTGGACTAAGAACGGGAAGGAAGAAGGCGAGTAGGTCTGCTTATTCCCTATCCTCAAATCAGTCCTCTCAATCAAAAAGTGATTCTAGGAGTAAAATCTTGATAAAATTCAAAAAATAGGTGAATTGAGTGCTGTATGCGTCAGTGTTGTAACAATTAACTTGCCTGCCAAACTGTCTGTACACCATAGACTATATATTTAAGGAAACATTATTAACATTTTGTGATGTATGACCATTGTGTTTGTTCGTACAACTGAAGGTAAACAAACCTATGTAGAGGATGGTCTTTAACCAACTGAATGTTCTCTAAGATTATGTAGAGATTTGTTCTCTAGCAAGCTCACTTCACTGGCTACAGCGGACGATGTATATCACTTTTAGAACAAACTTATTCAAACCTAGCCAGTTCCAGTTATTTCTTACTCTACACATCACAAGACATGTGTAGGCACTCCTGTTTTTTCTGGGCATAAAATAAGACGTTCCAACGATCTACTACCAATAGTCCTGTGTTACTAAGTCCAGTCCTGTTGAACAAGAACTAGTTAGCGCGATATATAAACCATCCCTTCATTTGATGTTGATCTATTTGAAGAGATACTTCTCTTGAGTAATGTAATTGAAAAGCCAAAAGATTTATGTAAAAGAAAACTTGACATTGATGTAACTCTGCTGCACTAAATTTGATTGATACAAAGGTTTAATACAGAACCCATGCAAAAATAATGAAGAATTTAGAGAGACCAACAAAGCGAATTTTGTTGGAAGCCACATACTGTATAAGTTCAAGACCAAGTTGATTCTATTATCAGTTAGTCCGCTACTACCTTGACAGGACATCTGCATTTTTTAGAATCAGATTGATATTAGAATCAGTTAGTCTGCTACTATTTGACAGGCCATTTTTAGGCTACCAACTGTAATCAATACTACTTGAATTCCATCTGGTTCAACCACTGTACATATGGCACCAAGTATCAGGGTCTCTGGTCTTTTGACTATCTGATGCTGGTTGGGACATTGTTTTTGGGTTACATTCTCTAGGTACATTGTAATTGATTAATACAAAGTCTTGTGGATGGCACCATAACAAAGCTATACAGTACTCTGTGGATATCATTGTAAGGACAAATAATAATTGTAGTAGCGTGAGGAAGAATGAGCGAGGACCAATATGTGAAAATCCTTATTCTTAAGCATTCTTGGTCTTCACACTAGTGTTCAAGTATAATCAGAAAATTACCTTATAATGTGGCGCACAAGTGTGGAAGACTGAAAGATTTGACTAAGAAACATACCCTTTCGTTGTTTGAATTTCTAGCTCAACATTGATAGTAACGTGAAGACCAGTAATGCTTAATTGCTTGTTCTTTAGTGGATAGTATTGATGTATTGGCCATTCGCTAAAAATCTCCATGCATGTAGTTTTTTAGACACCTCCACAGATATATTTTGTTTATTTCTTTGATAAACGCAAATCAAGGGATTCAACATCCTTAAATTTTTAATTTTTGCTTTAGATTGAATTCTATGGTGACTTTGACGGGAGCTTCCACAAAAGCTTGAACTTGGAGAAAGATCTATGTGCTGCTTTGCTTGGTCATCGTTCCCAGAGGTATGCTTCTAGGGTACATCTGTTGTTTTCTCTCTCTTTCTGTTTCTTGCAATCTTTTGCAACATGACACAGACCTGCCTTACCGTCTATGCATCAGAATGACCATCTTACCCTACAACGAACTCATAGTAATAGCCACCATGTGGTACTATATTTATCATGCTACCATTAAAAGTACCTCAAATACTCTGATACTGGCACTGCCATCGCCAGCACAATATAGAGATCTCCGAACCCATGTGGCCACCTCTACTATTCACCATGGCCACACCTCCTGACCTACCATCCTACTGCCAGTGCTGCTACACCACCACCTCGCCATTGCACATCATCACCATCAGCCATGAGGTTGCCACGTACAACCATCGCAGGGCCTCTGTCCGTCATCTCCCTTCTCCACCATCCCCTCCCTAGCATCATAATTCATAGCCACCACCAAGTCAACATGTACTTTTCTTTTATTGTAATTATGTCCCAAACTAACTTGTTTAACTTACTAACTAATTACAAACCTAACTTTCAAAGAAGTAGTACTTTTGGTTCCCCAAAATATCATTGGGCATGATTATTCAATTTGTTACCTAACACCCTTATTCCAAGTCAAGACCTAAACTTCTACGAAATAATGCACCTCTTATGGATGGCTGTTATCATTGTTCTGCAGATGGTCAGCATATGTCGAAGATGGAAAAGTTAAGGTTCTGAACGTAGAGGAAGTACCATCTGACTTCAAGGTATCTGGTGGAGAAGTAATATTAGGTCAGATCTGAACCCTGTTTTCCACAGTACATTAGTTTTATTTTCCGGAGTAAAAGAACCTAATGTCAATAAAAATTATCTTTATCTATGGAGTTGTTTGTTTTGAGTTATGTCCCGACTCCTGCGGCTCCTGCTATTGTAAGCCCTCCAAGGTTTAGATGTCTTTGAACCGTACGACTTGAGAAAGCTGAATTATATTTTCTTTGTTGATATTTAAATGCCGTCCTTCTGTGAGTTTATAGTTTTCTGCCTATATTATTTTACTCTTTCTTATATGGTGGGTAGGGCTAATTAAATGAATCTTGAATGTCTGTTACGATGATGAGACATATTGAACGCGACTTAAGGAAAAATACAAGCAGATGTAGTTTGAATGGTTGTAAGTTGTAAGCATCAAATCTGATAAGCAAGCTTCTCTTTTGGACCTTCGGTCCAGCTCTAATGTCTTTGTCACTACATGATGTCTGGGTTTGTTTTATTCATACTAATTTTCACGATGCAATGTGTGGGTGGAATCTGGTCCAGGTTTTTGTGTCTCTCATTTCCACAGGGCTTGTATGTGTAATACACAGCTCCTCTATATACTGTGTCCTAGTTATTGGTTAAATTTGGATTAGCGTTGCAGTCTTGATATGGGACTTCCATTTTGTCTCTTCAATCTCCAACTCTAAGCTTGAACCAAGCTTAAAAGGCAGTGTCAACCTCAGAAACCAAATCACAGTGGATTCTCCTGTTATCTTTGATTTAATATATTATATTGTCAGAGTCTTTTGTTTGAGATTGAGTTATTATTGGGTGCAAACAAACAATCAAACTTCAATGCGGCGGGGTCAATTGTGTAAGAGGGGAAAGTGTCGTTTATATTTTATGTTTGGGGTCCTTGGGGACCTTATTTTCGATTGAAGCAATATGGATTTGGGTCTTTTTTTTTTTTTTTTTTTTACTGAAGAACGGTTGGTACGGTTGATTTAGAAACTAGGTACTGAAAAAAGAAACTAGGTACTGAAATAGTTATAGCAATGGTTTGGTGTCTATGTGACAAAATGGTTGTGTTTCAGTGATAAGTAATTGCTGTCGACTGAACACAGTGACCTGCTATTATTCCAGGCCTGCCCAGTGATGTGGTCCTTGTTAGAAAAACATATGCCTCATGCCTGTCTAAAGTTGGCGTAGACCTTTCAAAAAAAAAAAAAAAAAAAGGTTGGCGTAGATATCAGGGTTCAACCTTTAAGTTACAGTCTTCCTGATTGAATTTTCTTAGGAAAGCTAGCGAAAGCAAGTGCAAAATTAAATGCTAAACACTGTTGTCTAAAGCTTAGAAGGCCTAATACGGAATTTGTGTTGTGCTGAACTTGCATTGTACAGTGTATCACACATCCAAGTCAAAGATTCTTAAAAAGAGTCGAGACCAAAAGTGTGCGTAATCAACGACAACCATAAAAGCCGTTGTCCAAAGGTAATGTGGACAAGCTAGAAAGCCCTTCAACGTGGTGTATATATACAACAACATTGGGGGAAAGTTAAAGTGAACAATAGAACAAACACAAAACAAGGAATGCATTCAGACTCGGGTAATGTGGAGTACTTGAAATGCTATTGTAAAGTACTCGTCGTGTTTATACCTTTTTTTTCCCCTTTGTCGTGCCAAAGACAAAGTATAACGTAGCCTTTTTTATCAATGCTAGGGGCCGGACCGAGGAGGGCCTTAACGTGACCTTTGAACATTTTAAGTAGGAATTTATTTTTATTTTATCGTTAAACCGGATTATTTTAGTGCTTATAAAGACGGAACTTCCCAAAGAAGTAGAAAGAAAAAAAACTAACAGTTTCTGTTGGTTCTGATAGATGTTTAACTCAATTTTGCCAGTGGAAATGGATGTAGAAGGACGTGGGATCGGTCTCTCTATTCCATTCCGTTCCGCAGGTGACTTCTTTTGTAAAAGATAGTTTTTGGTTTGGTTTGCATTAGAGAGTTTCAACTATCAATCTCTTCTATGCAGCAGGGACAAATGAGATAACGAAAGGATGGATAAAGAAAAGAAAAGGTTAATTTTTCTGACCCACCAGTCAAACAAAAAACACACACAGAGGAAACAAGTCGGTCAAAAGGTCAAAGAAAGGAGGGTGTGTACCCAATATACTAGTTTTACGGAGGACCCATATCTAAATGGTAGAGGTAAATGTGTCGTCGTTTGGTTAGTTGTACGTGGAGAAACATTTTACGGCCGTAGATTCATATTACGGTCAAGCCAAGTCACATCAGTATTTGTTGGTGCAAGTTGTGACACTGGCAAACAGGTGCATGGAGCCAATCATTTTGCGACCGTAAGGTTCTGTTATGTACTGTATCTGTATGTGGTTGTTAGGTTTTCTGGAAGGTTGGATGTCTCGTTACCTCCTCCGGATTTTCAATCCCACTCCTTCTAGATTTCCGGTATGCACAGTACTGCATCATTTTAACCTAAAAATAAATTAAAATGAAAAAGAAAAGAAAAGTGATGATAACATCTTTTACGGAACGTCATCGGTATTGTTATCCACTGACGTTGTACTACAATTACATCGCCTAGTTTAGCATAGTTGGTAATCTTACAAGAGATAATTAAGAATTCTTAGTTTTTACCTCACCTTAAAATTCTGTTCTACGAAACTAGAAGTCTTCTCTGTAGCATACCTAACAGTACTTTTATATTTACTGTTGGTATTTAGTATTATACTATAATACAATGCATCTACTTTTTGATACAACGTAGCATCTTCACTGTGCCATTAATTAGAGGTTACACATGACTGGTTGGAGTTGAAGTGTTGAACCCTCTATTCCTCGTACTTACAACTAAAAGTCTATGAGTGTTCTAGTTGGTCAGAGATTTGGTTGATGTTCAACAACAAGATCAGAGGTTCAATCTCATTTATATGTACTCCCATTTTCACCTCATGTGTCAAAAAAAAAAAAAAAAAAAAAAAAAACCCTTACAAAAAGGAACTCATTTTTTCTTTCTGATGAAATGCAATTCGTGCATTGATGGGCACGAGGAAATTATATAGCCAATTTTCAACAAGAATGATAGAAAAAAAGAAGATTTCCAAAATGGCTGTCTGGTGGAACAACTAGTCAAGAACCACAACACACCCACCCACAATTCTCTCTATCTATATATGTTCTCTCTAACCTATAATTCTCATATATATGTCTCTTTACCTCTCCCTTTCGTACTAGTAAGTAAGTAGGAGTAATTATAAATCTTATTGCCAGTGTCTTTACCAACTGCATGCTTAAACTAGATATAAGCCTATAACAACCATGCAGTAGTGCAATATTGCTAGCTAATAATCCTCCTCCTCCTCCTCCTCCTCTCAAGTCTCAACCATACAAATTCCTTGGTAAACTTTTTTTAGGTTCTTCACCACAAAACACTCTTCTTCTTCTTTATCTCTTTCTTTAATTTTCCCTCACAGTATTAAACTAAAAGTGAAATCAAGCTGCTGCTTTTCTTTTTTGGAAAAAGGGTTTGTTCAGATTTTGTCCACACCGAATCCATATGTGCATACTGCTGCTATCTTTTGATCCTACTATAAATAATTGGCTTTGCACAACTAGTACTGGCTTGGGTTCATCATTAGATTGTGGGTACCATTTATCTCTTTTCTCTTCTTCAACCATATACCTATACATAATATATAAGAAAAAACATTTAGAATCAAACGAGAAAAGATTGACAAACGGATATATAGGAGGCCATTAATATTTATGAACAAGAAGAGTGAAGATCTAGTGTTGGTGGAGTTAAGCTAGTTAGGCCATTTGTTCATCAGCAACAACCATGGCTGTAGCTCATCAACCACCAAATAGCCGGTTACAGACAATGTTACAGTCAGCTGTTCAGGCTGTTCAATGGACTTACAGTCTCTTTTGGCAAGTCTGTCCTCAGCAAGGGTTAGTAGCTGCTTCTTCATTTCATCATGAATTACTCAACAAATATTTCTGATTATTTTCCTTTTTTTTGTTCTTTCTGCTTCCATGGGGTACTAGCTGGTAGCCTGGTACTGATATAATCCAGTACAAGAAGTAATGAATGATATTTTTCTATCAGCAGGATCTTAGTATGGGGAGATGGTTACTACAATGGAGCAATAAAGACAAGAAAAACAGTTCAACCAGTTGAAGTTAGTACAGAAGAAGCATCACTTCAAAGAAGCCAGCAACTTAGAGAATTATACGAATCGTTATCGGCCGAAGAGACAAATCAACCTACTCGTCGACCTTGCGCTGCGTTATCACCCGAAGACTTGACGGAATCCGAGTGGTTTTATCTCATGTCTGTTTCCTTCTCATTTCCACCTGGTGTAGGGTATGTATAACAGTTCTTGCACTTACACTCAAACTTCTTCTTCTGACAGTTGAACATCGTCTTCTTCTTTTTTTTAATCAATAATTAATTACTTTATAAGTCGTTACTAATCATGGTTTCCTCATTCTTTATATATCTTTTAGTGCTTTGTTAATCGCCGTTGTTCCTTTAGATTCTCCCTGGCTACTTTCTTAAAATGTTTAATATAGAGAATGCATATTGTAGGGACACAGTGTCATAGAAATGAAGGAATTAATTAAGATTTTTTTTCATCTTCATACCAACCAGTCTTCTCTTCTCTTAAAGCTTGCTAGCTAGTAAGTTAGATTATCCTTATGTTTTTGGTGTATACTGAAAACTAAACATTCTCTATAAAGTGCATCCATCCATATATATTCAAAGATATACTCAAATCATATAATATTCATTTTTTACTTTAATTTCTTTCTTTTTTGGTATATACTGTCATCATATAAAGATGTATCTAAACATACCACTATAAGGTCTGTTCATACTTGACACTTCAAATCAAACTGATGAGTTTATTAGGTAGGCTTCTGATTTGTGTTTCTTTTTGAATTTGGGTATAACTCCATTAAACCCTTACTAGGGGAGTTTCTAGCTCTAAGTGGAGTGTATCTAAGGATAACTGTTTAGGTTTATTTTAAAGCCTACCCTGTGCCATAACTTTATTTTTGTTTTCAAGTTCTAGATAGAAAATTCCTTAAGAGCATATGAAGTGTTTTATTTAGTTAGGTAGAAAATACCTATCACTTTTATTCTCTCCTATTACATCCACGGTCCATTTTGGTTTTCATAATGGTTTGTTCTTCTAGTTGACGTCTATAATTCTAAGCAATGACCCGGCCAGCATAGACCTTTAGGGGCTAAATGCCCCAAAACAAAATTTTAGTCCCTTCAAATTCTAGTTCGCCCCTCTGTCGTTATAGGGAGAAACCATGGCCATTGGCCACTATCTTTGCTCCACCACTGTTTGAATTGAAACTACATTTTTTGTCTTCTGTGTTCCTAATCAATAGTTTGATTATGGTTTATCAATCATCACCATGTTCCTCTATGGCTCCCGGGCCACAACTCATAACCCTCAATAGTACGCAATTGCGTTGAGTCATTGCTGCTATCGTACTCTTACTAAACAAGGAAATTGAGTAAGTTTCTTTCCATGAGTAATTAATGCACTAAGATATTATTGCTGTGTACTCTTCTTAATTACATTAAATTCTTGTCATAGCACATTTATGAAGTCTGTAGTATATGGTGGTTATTAATTTTTTTTAACCGTACCTACACGTTCAAGTGGTCGATAAACCAAGAGAATTTTCAGTCCTGACATCACAGTCATTTAACATGTCTTAACAGTTACTGACCGATTACAAAAGACGTTATTTACCTCTGATTTCGAAATTCATTAGCGGCTTCATTTTTACCGACTGATTTCATGTTAATGCCTAAATACCGATACTGGCATTAACACTTTATGGATTTTGCGATGAACTGATGCTGGGTCTGTGTACATTTTATTTGTAGGCTACCAGGAAAAGCATATACAAGGCAACAACATATTTGGCTTACCGGAGCAAATGAAACCGAAAGCAAGGTTTTCAGCAGAGCAATTCTTGCCAAGGTATAAATAATCTTAATTCTCTTAATTAATTGTTCTTATTCCTTACGTTTTATTGTTAACCTAAGCTACCGGAATTACTCCTACAGAGTGCTCATATACAAACGGTATTGTGCATTCCCCTCCTCGACGGCATTATTGAATTCGGCACAACTGATCGAGTGAGTTCATCCACAAGTTTTGTTTGGTTAAAATGTTTCAGAATCATCAAATCGGTGTTGTAGTATCTGTTGCTGCTGTTGATGACAGTTTAAATATAATGACAATTTCATTTTATGGACTAACACGGCATGCATGTAATATATAGGTACAAGAAGACCTTGGATTAATCCAATATGTGAAGGGGTTCTTTACAGATTATAGACACCACCCGACACCTGCCCGTTCGGAACACTCAACATCAAACCCGGCATCTACTTCATCAGAACAATTCAACTTCAATTCTACACTCTCTGCAATGTACTCAGCAGCCCACCCGATTCCCCATTCTAGTAACCTAGAAAAACAAAACGAAGATGAGGAGGACGAGGAGGAGGAAGAAGAGGAAGATGACGATGAGGAAGAAAATGGGTCGGAATCAGATTCACAAGCTGAAACAGGTCGTAATAGTTATGCGGATGCAGCTACAACAACAGTAGTGATGCAAGATCCGATCCATTTATGTGACCCGATGATTGAAGGTTTAGTGACAACAACAGTTGAAAGAAGTGAATTAGTTCAGCATGAAATGTCTGAAGATATTCGTCTAGGCTCACCTGATGATGTCTCTAATAATAATTTAGACCCGGATGTGAGAATGTTCGATATAACCCATGGATCTGAGCCGGGTCGTAAATGGTCAGCTGATCAGTTAATCAGTGGCGGCGGTCTTCACATACCAAATTCAGGTTAGTTATTTTTTCTGGGGATTTTGTTACGGTACAACATAGTTCTACAGTAAAGACAATCTTGAAACCTTTAGGTAGTGTCAGATGGTTGAGGGGACCATCATCAATGGTTTATTTATTGTGTTTCAGTTGGGCATACGGAAGATTCGTACACTCTCGTTACATCAGATCTAAATGATACCTAGCTAACTGAAAGTCAAAAATTTCTAACTAACAACAGTCCTTTTGGTAGAGATCACAGTAAGGGTTTAGTACTTGTGATTTGAGCATGACATGCATATGCGTCTTCTAAGAGAAATTTGTTAAGCAGTGGTGGAGGGAACATATAGCATGGGCATGAGTTCTCCCGGAATAATTTACTCGCTTTGAGTCAAAAAAAAAAACTTGGTTTAACTCCGGGTTTTATTTTCCAATTCACCGTTCTCAGATCTAGGATTTAGCTAGGTGCCACATAGTGTTGTGGGCGTAAAAGTTTGGTTTATATCTAGCAAAGTTGACCGACATCTCCCTTTAGATGGTGGCACTTTGGATGAATATACGAGTTTTAATTCAAATGTATGATATATTTAGGACAGTGCTCAGTGTTTAGGATGTGGCGCATCCGAAGTGAGCAGAAACTTCTCCAGAAGGCGGAAATTGATTCCAGGAAATCATAAGCAATTTTTTTTTTCTTCATATTTCTGGGAGTCAAACCGAAGAAAAAGAGATGCTAACGAACTTGTAGCTTTTGAAATCAGTTCCAGGTCTGAAAATAATTTCAAAAACAATATCCAAACACCCACTAAAAGACACCATTGCACATGTTCAGCCCAGGCCATTTTTAGCATCACCACCGCTGGAGTCACTTACATTGTCAACTTTATTCGGTCATAGTCATAGATATCTATTCCAACGTCTTTACTGATTCATCTGACCGGAGTTGACACCATGACAGCTCTGGGATGGACCTGTCATTTTATGATTTTGACCACTAATAATTAAGGCTGTACCGGTAGCAGACCAACTTTGTCAGTCACTACTGCGCTTTCTTTTTCCCGTATTACAAACTTGTTTTCATTTTATGCAGACACCCCTCAAAATGAAGAGTTAATTCATGAGGACAGCCACTACTCGCAAACAGTTTCAACGATTCTTCAGCAAAACTCAAATCAATGGCCAGATTATACGACAACAGCAGCACTAGGAGGAGCTTATATTGGTTACACACTATCTTCTTCTTCATCATCATCAACAACATCACAAGCAGCGTTTTCAAAATGGAGTAGTCAAAATAATCATCTCCTCCATTTACCACCACCTCTGGACGTCACATCGTCGCCACCGCAATGGAGGCTCAAATACATTTTGTTTCACGTACCGTATTTACATAATAAAAGTCGGGATGAGAGTTGTACAAGGTCAAGAGATGGTAGTGAACAAGGACAGAACAAGTTACGGAAAGGTTCCTCAGCAGAAGATTTGAGTGCAAATCACGTTCTGGCTGAGAGAAGACGACGCGAAAAATTGAACGAACGGTTTATCGTTTTACGGTCATTAGTCCCGTTCGTCACGAAAATGGACAAAGCTTCTATACTTGGGGATACCATCGAGTACGTTAAACAGCTCAAGAAGAAGATACAAGAATTAGAATTGAAGAATCAGTCGGATATTGATCAAAGAATGAAAAGTATGGTCGGGTTCAATGTCACTAGTGGTGGCGGTTCTAATCAAATGGTTCATGATCCAGTCGGGTTCCCCGGATCCGAAAAGAGGAAATTGAGAATTGTAGAAGGGAATGCTGGTGCAAAAGCTAAGGTGCTTGAAGGACCGCTGGTTATTGGTAACATCGTTCAGGTGTCAATCATCGAATCTGATGCATTATTGGAGCTGAAGTGCTTGTACAAAGAAGGGATACTCCTAGAGATCATGCAGACGCTTCGAGATCTTCGGTTAGAAATCACGGCCGTTCAATCCTCTTCGAGCAACGGCATTTTTGTTGCGGAGTTAAGAGCTAAGGTATTACTTATACATGTTGCTAGTTTTTCTAAGCCAAAAAGTACTACTTCCAAGTCTCCAAGGCACCTAAATTGCTCGTTAATATTTTTGTTGCAGGTGAAAGAGAATTATATCGGAAAGAAGCCAACAATTATGGAAGTTAAGAAGGCAATACATCAAGTCTTATCTCACTAGCTAGCTAGTAGTCACTACAATATACATAAATTATGTGATCTTTCGTCAAATTACAGACGAAGGAGAAAAGAAGCATTAAATTTCCTAGCTTATTGCATATCTAAAACCTTAGATCATATATGTGTATATGCTCACCGACGGCTAATGACTTCTCAAGTTGCAACGGCCAATAAGTAAGGAAATTTCTTTAGCTTCGTACAGAAAGCTATTACAATGCCATATGATTTATGACTTGAAATGTGTTTGATTAAACTTCCGTGCCTTTTTAGATTGTATATCCATTGATTAAACATTCATTTTTGAATTGGATAATATCTTACTGGTAGAATAGTAAAGTCGACATTCATTTTTAAATCGGATAGATGTCTTATTGATAGAATAGTAAAGTGGTTTCTTTTGTATTCTAGTTTGCAAACTAAAAGAGATATAATCCTTTAGCACAAGTTCTTTACTTTGGCGTGAATGTTGCAACAATTTAATATTAAGATATTATACCAATGGACTTTGAAATGTTGTATTCTTTTGTTATGTGGTAAAATTCTCACTATTATTTTCTTTCTTATCGTCTTTATCTGATGTTGTGTTTGTT